>WBNO01033406.1:0-28934 GCA_013400575.1 Peucedramus taeniatus
ACCCGGCAGGGACGGCCCTGCGGCCCCAGCAGGGACCTGAGGGACCTGAGTGCGGCAGGAGTTTCGCTGCAGCCCCCGGGAAGGCCTCACGCTGGAGAAAAAAGCGTCCAGAGGAAGGATCGGAAGAGATGAGCTGTTACAGAGTGACCACAGCCCCTCGTTCTCTGTTCCTTGTGCCCTTCTCGGGAGAGAAGGTAGAGGAGTCAGGACTGAAGAGTGAAGCTGAGCCTGGGAATGGGATGAAGAAATATGGTTTTATATGTTAGATGTTTAATATCTGTCTTTGGCTTACCACTACATGTAAATAATTATTTTAATTGGTAATAAATTCATTTTCCTCAAATTGAGTCCATTTGTTGCAGAAAGGAATCTTCCTGTCTTTATCTTGACCCAGGAGCTTTCTTGATCCACTTTATTTCATCCCCCCTTCCTGCTGAGGGCAGAGAAGGGAGTGAGCAACCAGGGAGGAGCTCATCTTTTAGGCAAGCTTAACCCACCATACTTTCCTTCTTTGCATTAGCTGTAGTTCCTTTCAGATACCACAGATTTGTCATTAATATTACTACTAAAAATGATTTATACGATAACAGTGAAGCTGGTGCAGTATGAGTTCTGTTGGAAATGTGAGCCAACTACCAATATAAAATGAAAGGTGAGGGTCATAAATAGTTTGTTCTTTGTTTTAACTTCGCAGATCAGATAGCTTTCTTTTCCACTTATGACTTATTAACAGTTGTCCAGGTAAAATGCAAGGTGATTTCTACACTGGAGTATAAAATCTCCATTACAAACTTTGATTTAGTTAGGACTGAGAGCACTTGAACTTAAGAAAGGTCTTTTGTAATGGTTCACAGTACTATATTTTATTGTCTATGTGAACAAAAAAAGGTGTTTAAAGCCATAAGTGAGTGGCTTTAAAGCCATAAGTGAGTAACGTCCGAAACAACTAAGAGAAGAGTTTTTGCATTATCACAGCTTTTGTAGCAAAAGGCTCAAATGTCAGAAGAAATTAAAGATTACATTTCATTGAAGAAGGACAAGGAGAGGAGCTGGAGCTAAAAATTTCTGCAGGGTCAAGGAAAGTGGAATGTGACATCTGAATAGAAAAAAAAATTGTTCCAAATGCATGCACTGCTATCCTCAAAGCACTGACAAACCGCTCTCTGAGAATGGACAAGTCTTTCTGGATTGATCAAGACAGTAAAGCAGCTTCTATGATTTCTGTAATCCCTTTACTGTTTAAAACGCTGAACAAGTTAAGCATGCATGAGAAAGGAAAAAAAAGTGGTTAATTTGATTAATTCAATTTGCCTCAGTATATGAAACCATCTTGCAGCTCAACATTATTTAAATAAATAGAACATCATTTGGAGCTGTGGAAATGCAATTCAATCTTATTGGAACTTACACTGACAACAGCCACATACAATGTACTATCAATTTTATTTTCTCCTTTGTCTCATTATATTTTAACTGGCAAAAAGAGTTATGAGTTCACACAATACAAAAGAATGTGATATTCTATCAGCTGATATCACAAAACTATCTTTTTCTTAAATGGGGAGAGAGTAAATAAAGAATAGCAGCCAGAAGCAATTATGTAAAACTCTGAGCAGTATTCTCTAGAGAGAAAGATATGTACATTTTCCTGTCTAGTTCCATTACGTGTATTCATTTCAAAACTAGACACTTCCCAATACAAACAGAGCAAATTCAATTTTGTTCAAACAACATTCCCTTCTAACACTTCATGTGCCAAGTGAGAAACAGAACACAACACTTGAACAAATTAAACATCTCTTTTAAGAACAATGTAAATGTTACTAATTTACTTTCAGTAATGGGAGTTTTTCTGATTCGTTGCATGACTGCATTTGGGTGCTGCAAAGAATGAGCTGTTTGCTTCAACCTTAAATCTTGTTTGTGTACAGAAAGATTTTGTCAGACTCATGAATGTCAAATAATACATTGTAAATACAGCCTTTGTTAAGTGCTTTCACAAAGATTTATGCAGGCATCAATAAAAAGGGAAAAGATAGGAATAGGTGAATCCATCATATGTGCCTTTGCTGAGATGGAGCGATATGGCCATTTTATTCAGCTTATGGAATCAATGGGAAAAATGCCCTCAACAAAAATCTGCAAGATACACATATACAAATACACATAACCTTTTCACCTAACTGCTATACATGAGTAGTGGTTTCATCCCTGCTTGATTGAAGATGAGCTACATGATGTAATTACTGACCACTGTAAAGAAGGCACTGGATGAATGAAGGAAGACTTAAATAAAGCATTAGAATTTTTATATGCATATATTCGGAAGTTTATGATTTGATAAAGAGGAAAAGCCTTGGAGGAATTATCAATGAGAAAGTGAGCTTGCAAGGAACAGGGGAGAAAGATAGTATGACAAGATGACAGTAGAGACAAAGGTTGTTCACTTAAAGCTTTATATCAAGCTTGTGTGTTATAAATTAGGATTTTCCACTGCAATCCAAGGAAGGGGAAGACCAGGAGTGTTAAGTAACCAAAATGGGTGAATATGAGTCATGGGTACAATATGGAACTGAAAATTTGAAGTGATCCTGATCCTGAAGTATGTTAAGTATACAGACATCTACAGGGGTATTAATGTGAAAAAAATACAAGATATTGCTATGACCCTGAAATGGACACCGAACAATTTTGATAAACTGGGTTCAAGAAGATGAATTTAAACAGGAGGGAAGGAAGAGAAAATAGGTCTCAGCATGATGAGAATAGAGGATTCTGTCCATGTAATGAAATGAAGAAAATTCAATTTATTCAGCTTGACACAATAAAATGAAGAGGGAATGCACCTCTGCTTAAACACAGCAGAATATAGCTACTGAAAAGGACAGAAAATATTCAAATCCAAGAACCTACTGGCATGGAAAGAACATTTGTAGAGCAGTCTGCCTGTATGAGTGTCAGAGGTAGCAGAGAGGTCTAGCTCTAACATGGATATGGTTTTCTTTAGGACAAAAGAAAGGAAAAAACCCTGTGATCTGATTCTAGTTTCAAATGCTTCCAAAATTCCTATAATTCACGTTAAGAATAAACTGATTATTATTGTGGTGATGTCTCTGTCAATTGAAAAGATGGAAAGGAACTGACAGGGTATACAGCCTGGTGGTTTGCAAAGAAAGGGGGAATATTTCTTTTGTTATCTCTATCCTCTAACAGGCAAGAGAATAAACAGGGACACCCTGTGAAAGTAAGATATTAATCCTTGAAACAATAAGGCTACAGTGACAAATCAGTCCAGGAAACAAAAGGACCTAACAGCATCTGCAGAGAGTCAGGCCAAGATTGATTAACAGCCTAAGTCTGTGGAGTATAAGAATAATAAGGATACTTATATGTTTATATTGTATTTATATATACACTGTTATAACCTTCAGGCATTTGTTCCTCAGATCGTTTCTAAGCACTGACTAACTTTGAATAGATTTTTTTGTTCATAAATTTATTCAGGATCCTCCTTTTAAACTTCATGTAGGCAACCAATTTTGATGGCATCCTATGTCTATTATTTCCATAACTGACTTAAAATTTGTGGTAAAGACTACTTCTTTTCCCTTGTTCTGAATTTGCTACTTTATAAATTCCTTAAATTCTCCCTAATTTTTCTATTAAAAGAGGAAAAAAGCAATCAAACCCAGTACACTTTTATCCCTGTTTCTCAATATATCCATAGATGCTTCCAATTTTCCTCTTATTTATTTCTTTTCTGGGCTGAAGTGTTCTTTCCTTAATTCTCTCTTGCATAGAAGTCTCTTGCCCTGATCATTAATCAATGTGCTTCCTCTGATCCCAAGGAAACTGTGTCAGTTAGATCCTACACTGGAGTTCAGCCATACAGTCCATAAAATATTTTGAGCATGACTCTAAAGCAAAATAAAAGAATCATATTTTGAAGCTCAATGACAATGTAAATTTTTGAGGAGTTTGTAATTTGCAGACTACAATAAAATCTCTTAAACAGAGAGCAAAGATTTGGAGACATAATGCAGAATCAACATTTCAGAAAATAATGAGCACTTTGTAAGGGCCTTTCTCTTCCATGCTCTTGCCTGTTTTCGATACTGGAAAGGGAGGCTGGTCAGAGCTTTAGCATAGGGACAGAAGCATTCTTTTCCAACTCAGAATATTTGACCAAATTAAGTGCCAATACATCATAATGACACAACTGGAAGACACCTCTACCAGTGTTTTGTTACGTCAAAACAATCACTTCTTAACCCTGATAGCACCTATTGCACTAAATTAAACATCAGGAGTAGCCCTGGACACGATCAAAACCAACAGTGGAATGCAATGGACACTAATAACTGCAAGCACATTGTTCATTAAATTGTCCCATGATCCTTCTTTCAAGAAATGACAGAATAGTTAGAAAACGCAGTACTTTAACAGCTAGCCCAGAGAATATATATAAGTGCCAAAATATTTAATAGATGGCTTCAGCTTTGTTCAGTTTGTAACAGTATTCAGCAAATATAAGCAATAAAACAATTAATTAGATCTTTATTATTCATCTGTCTTTATTATTCATCTGCTACTGGTTAAGCAGGAAATTCATAAATGTATCTGGTGTAGCTGCATCCAAATCCCTGTCTGAGATAGTGTGCTATTTTAGCAGATCTTTTAGACAAATAGATATTGCATAAGTGTATTGATCTCCAGCAAAAACAGCTGATCTGAGTGACTGAAAGCTGGAAGTGAAGTGTTGTGTGATACTGTAGAGTGATGAGCTTAGTGGGATTTGAAATACCTCTGTATGCTGTTTGCTATGAACATGCATTATTATTTCAGCAATGAATAAGCTGCATCCTATGATAAAATATCCAAATAAACCCCAGTGATGTGAATAGAGGAAAGCTCACTCTTTTGATATACATAAATTTAAGCAATTTTTTGGCACTTCTCAAGAGCACTGTAAAGTTACAGGCTTGAATTTCTCCACTTCACCAAAGAACATATCTCTGGACTGAAGTAATTTGTTCACCAACAATATTGATATTCTGGAGTTTTTTTTTTACAATAAAGGTCTGCCCTCCAGGCTCAAGCAAAAACAGTTGATTTAAACACCTCTCTATGAGCATGACAAGAGACACAAACAGAGAGAGACTACAGCATGTTTGCATGCCTCAGATGAGCTTTGTCTTATTCAAGTCAGCTTGTGTCTGGATTAGAAGGGTATCTTCTTAAGACAGCACATCTCTTTGGTCACAGCAGACACAAATGTGTTTCTGAGCTTCTAAAACAAAATGATTTAAATAGGAAGTTAGCAGAAGGGACTTCAGCAAGACAGCACCCACCTCCTTCCCTGAGTACTTTGTCCAAAGGGATGTATTTTTTAAAGAGGATAAAACTAAAAGGGATTTTATACCCCCTAACAGCTGTTAAATGCAGTAGCCCAATGGGTGGGAGGCTGCCAGTTCCCTGTTCCCAGGTCCCCACAGACATGCATTCCCAGACACACCCTCACAGCCACAGCCACCCAAGTTACATGTACATATGTATGCACGGAGCTCAGCACTGACACGAAACACAGCATTCACTCAACCACAAACAGCACAAATGACCTCATCCTGTTCTGCGCTCAGGCTGGTCAAAATGAAGCCTCTTAGTGGAAAATATACACATGTATAGGATATGGGTTCCTCCAGTA
Organism: Peucedramus taeniatus; assembly: GCA_013400575.1. Classification (NCBI taxonomy): domain Eukaryota; kingdom Metazoa; phylum Chordata; class Aves; order Passeriformes; family Fringillidae; genus Peucedramus; species Peucedramus taeniatus. Next base: position 5,705 of record WBNO01033406.1, read on the forward strand.
GCTGGTCTATTCAATAACTGTGTCCTCCAATGGCATTTGGGTGTGCAAACTCTAGACCCCACACCCCAATCCAGCTCCTGGTACTCAGACCTCCTCCCTGACAAGGTTATTAGAGCATGAAGCTTCCTTTGTGTATGCGTAGATGGACCTTTTGTAACAACCTAACAATACTTTGTTCTTGGCATATTTTTTCCTGTCTGCCCTGGGCATCCTGCAACTGGCCCTGGGCTGATAAAGCATCACATATTGCAAAGCTTTGTGGTTGCCGCTTAATTAAATAAATTGATGATGAGTGTCTTCCCAGCTCTGGGATCTTCATGGGTTTAGACTGATCCTAGGGTCAGTCCTGTAATGAATAAATCTAGACAGTCTGGCTGAAGGCAAAAAGTAAATTCACCAGCTATTAGTTCTTTACACTGCCTCTGTAAGGCTTAATATCACTCTCATTATTTCTTTTTTTTTAGGTTTTCTTGAACAAACTCCTTTGATTTATTACTAATCCGCCAAGTAGTACAATATTAGAAAGCTTAAAGCAAGGCATATAAAGCATCTCCAAGCTCATTATTGCCCTCTTTCCCCAATAAATATTGCCTTCTTGAAGTTAGATTGTGAAAGAACAAAAGAGCATTCTGGTTTCTAAATACCTTGTTTTTAGTTTCTTGTTTGTTTGTTTTTGTTGTTGTTGTTTTGGTTTTTTAGTGGGATTTTTGTTGGTTGGTTGATTGGTTGGTTGGTTGTTTTTTGGGTTTTTTAATAATTACCTTATTTTTCAGAAACTAGGAAATTCAAAATGTTCACTTTATTCATACCCAAACCAAGTGAGTTCTCCCTTTGCCAGTGATGGGCTTTTAAGTTTCTAATTAAGCCAACTTTCCTGTAAGGAATCATCTTTATATCTGCTGCAAGGATAACCAGAGTTTGTATAAAAATTGTAAGGAAGATGTTGTTCCATGCCTCTCTCCTTTACATTTATTAAGAGGCATTAGCTACTGAAGTTTATTTATCTTTTTCTTCTGCTGCTCCTGTTTCTTGAAGATTTCCTCAGAGAAAATCTGCCAATTAACAACTAAAAATTTATGTGGAAACAGCAACAGGATGGAATTGCAATCTTCACAACAGGTCTTAAAGTTCCAGTCCAAGACTGAACTAATGTATAAGAAGGAAGATATGCCTTGAGGGAAGGAGTAGCAGCAGCACCACAGGACTTCTCCTTCTTATGTTAAGCTAGTCCACAAAGTAACAGTTTTCATATACTCCAAATATCACATATGGTGTCACAGCAGCCTCACTCTAACCTGCAGACAGGATTACCACTGCTAATAGAATGCATGTTTACAGAATCGACACCAATTTTTTTCCCATTATTTAAGGCACAAGCATGAAGCTGACCCAACAAGCTTTGTGAAAATCTTTGGGGAAAAGATAAAAAATTATTCCTTACTTGAAACTTTATGTGAGTGAGTCCAGAATCATAGGAGGATTTGGATTGGAGGGGACTGGGGGGGGGGTCATCTGATTCAAACCTCCGGTCAAATCAGGGCCAAGTTTTAATTTACTATGCTGAAGGGTATTTGAAAACATATAATTTTCCTTCTGGAGGGATAATTTGATTCTCTGTCTTATTACTTACATAATATCATTTATGACTAGCAATGAAATCTATGTTTTGTTATTAAATACTTTAATGAGGAATACTGTATGATCTCTTAATATAAAAAGGGAATTGTATTCAGCAGGGGAAGAGGAATTTTATTCTGTGGTAAGAATCTAGACTTTAGAAAGGCAAACTTTCAGATCTTAAGAGAGTTAACTCAACAGGACTCTCTGGGAAGCGGTTCTCAGGGACAAGGGAGCAGAAGAGAGCTGGCAGATCCTTAAGGACTCCTTCCATAGAACACAACAGCTAGGGATGCCCAGGCACAAGAAATGGGGCAAGGAAGGCAAGACTGGCATGGGAGGATGAGGCCTGCTGGTCAAACTAAAGGGCAAGAAGTGAAAGTATAGGCAGTGAAAGCAAGAATAGGTATTTGGGGAAGAGTGTAGGGATGCAGTCTGTTTGTGTAGGGATGCAGAAGTGAGGAATGCCAAGGAACAACTGGAGTTGAATTTGGCAAAGGTAAGAAAACAAAACAAGAAGGGCTTCTAGAATAATGTTGGTAGAAAAGGAAAGTCAAAGGAGGCATATTCCCTCTGATAAAGACAGCTGGCAAACTGGTAGCTAGAGATGAGAAAGCTCAAAAACTTTTGAGTTGAGTACTCAAAAAGTTTTTTGCCTCATTCTTTAAGAGCAGCCTCTCTTCCCACACCTCTTGAGTGAGGTGTGGGAAGATTGGATTGCAAGATGATGATTGGGAGAGCAAAGTGCTTAACTGCTTTTCAACAGTAAACCAGACAGGACTCAGTTTCTTCATTCAGGAAACCCAATTCTTTATTCACAAAGCTCACATTTATAGGAAAAATCAGAAGGCACTGTGTTAGTCCTAATTGGCTAACAATACACTGACACTCAGTTTTTGGTTGGTAAATGGCCAGGATGTACGTCTGTCAAATTTCTATTTTTGGTTAGTTTACTTATTTTTTTCACTGATTCCCACAGGACAGATTTCTTATTTATTACAGGTGCAAACAGTTCTCTTGCCAGAATAGTTTGTTGTGCTAACTGCTTCCATTCTTATGATTTTTCACATAGGAAGTCACAAGCTGACTGCTTGCTTAGCTAGAGTAGCAGGGCCTAAACCATATTTTATAAGGTTTTTGTTTTATAATATCTCTACTTGTATGCATCACTTAACTCTGAAGGAGAATCACAGAATTATTTAGGTTGGAAAAGGCTTTTGAGATCATTTATTTCAATCCTTGGACTGATCACCACCTTCTCAGCTTGATGATGTCAATAATTGCTGTCCTGTCATTTCTTGAACACTTCCAGTGATGGTGACTCACCACCAACCTGGGCAGTCCATTCCAGTGTTTAACAGCCTTTTCCATGAAGAAATTCTTCTTGTTTTACAGCCTGAATCTCCTCTAATGCAGCTTGAAGCTATGTCCTCTTGTTCTGTCACTAATTAGCTGGGTGGGAGAAGAGACCGACCCCTACCTTGCTACAACCTTATGTCAGGTAGTTGTAGAGACTGATAAAATCACCCCTGAGCCTGCTTTTCTCCAAGCTGAGCAACCCCAGATCCCTCAGACATTCCTCATAGGATGTGCCCTTTAGTCCCTTCCCCTGCTTTGGTGCCCTTCTCTGATCATGCTCGAGCACTTCAATGTCTTTCTTGTAGCGAGGGGTCCAGTACTGGACACTGGATTTGAGGTGTGACCTCACCAGTCCTGAGTACAGGGGGCAAATCACTGCCCTGATCCTGTAGCCTGATGCTGGCCACACTATTGCTGATACAGGCCAGGATGCCATCGGCCTTCTAGGCCACCTGGGCACAGCTGGCTCATGTTCAACTGGCTGTTGACCAGCACCCTCAGGTAATTTTTAACTGGCTGCCTTTCCAGCCACTCTGCCCCCAGCCTGTAGCACTGCATGGATTGTTGTGACCCAAGGGTAGGACCTGGCATTTTCGCTTGTGGTACCTCATACAACTGGCCTCAGCCCATTAATCCAGCCTTCCCATATACCACTTTAGAGCCTTCCTACTTTCTGCAGATCCAGACCCCCACTCAGCATCATGTTGTCTGCAGATGTACTGAGGCTGCACTCAATCTCCCCATCCAGATCATCAATAGAGAGATTTAACAAGACTGACCCTAATACTGAGCCCTGGGAATCCCACTAGTGATCAGCTAGTGATGGGTGGATGCAACTCCATCCACCACCACTATGTGGGTCTGGCCACCCAGCTGCTGTTTACCCCAGTGAAGAGTGCACCTGTCCAAGCCATGGGCTGACAGCTTTTCCAGAGAATCCTGGAGAGACAATGTCAAGGGCTTTGCTGAAGTCCAGGTAGGCAACATCCACAGCCTTTCTCCTATCCACTAAGTGGATCACCTGGTCATAAAAGGAGATGAGGCTGATCAAGCAGGACCTGACTTTTATGAATCCATGCTGGCTGGGTCTGATCCCTTGGTTGTCCTGCATGTGCTGTGTGACATCACTCAGGATGATCTGTTACACAACCTTGTCAGTCACCAAGGTCAAGCTGACAGACTGACAGGCTCCCCAGATCCTCATCCCAGCTTGTTTTGTGGATGGGTGTCACACTAGCCAGCCTCCGGTCATCTGGGACCTCCCTTATTAGCCAGGACCAGCAATAAATTACAATACAACTAATATGTAAAGTAAATTAAAGACAAGCCTTTCTCAGTTCACAAAATCTCAATTTCTCAAAAGTTTTCTGTTCAGGAGGACTTATTGATCAGAAATGACAATCCAGAATATTTATCCATCAGGAAAATTTAAAATTTTTAATTTAGCCCTCAAAATAGATGTTAGAATAGTTAATTATTTAACTAATAAGCATACAATAATGCTGCAGTGACAACTTGACAAAAATATCCCTGAGCAAGTTCTAAGTCATGTTGACATACTCCTCTGTGAACAGACAGATCTGTCCACAGGCTGTCTGAGTTGACTACTTAAAAGCCAGCTCCAAACACTAAATCAATATAGGGTTATAAACTGAAGCCCACCCCTTGTGCCTCAGTAACAGACACAGTGACAGAGTGTCCTGCCTGAAAAGTTAAATGACTGTGAGACACACACAGAGGTGTTCTACAGATGTTGCATATTTTTATGAAGATTCATGCATTATCTGAGAAGTTGTCCCAAATGCTAAGAGTGTGAATAGTTAATATAAATTATCTCATAACCCAGGAATATCTGGGTCATAATAGGTTTCTGCTGAAACCTCCTTAAAATTAATTTAATAAATTAATTTAATAATATTAATAAAAAAAGTATTAATAAAATAATTTAAAATGTACTTAAAAGTATTTTTTAATTACTAAAAAGAACATATTTGCAAATGAGTTCAGGTCACAAACAAAACTGTATATTGGGAAAGTACTATCAGTTTCATAAGTTCAGTATGAAATATGTCTCCTGGAGGTCATAATAAGATTAAATTAGGATACTTGATTAAAGATGCCTAAGTTTCTACAAATAACCAAAATTATTTGAACTCCACGTATTCTGGAATTAGCAGAGTAATTTTACAAAAATCTTAAGATAAAAGAATCACTTTTTCAATGTTATGAAAGTATCAAAATCTTCAAGTAGCACTAATATACATATAAGCCAAAGCTAAAAAAAATAGAATTTTTTTTTCTCATTGCGATTTTTTTTGCTCTTTGGCAGCGCTCTTCCTCATCATCCAGATCATTAACAAAGATATTGAACAAGAATGAACCCTGTATTGAGTCCTGTGGTATACTGCTATTTCTTGACCTCCAGCTAGACTTTGTACACTGATCACCACCCCGTGAACCCAGCTGTTAACCAGTTTACAATACACAGTTTGTCTGCTCATCCTGCCCATACTTCATAATTTTTCTTTATTAAGGTCTTATGGGAGACAGTGCCCAAAGCCTTACTGATGTCCAGGAAAAAAATAATTACTTCTCTCTCATCATCTACCAGACCAATGTTTTCTTCATAGAAGTCTACCAATTTGATTGAGCATGGCTTCTCCTTGATGAATCTATGCTGACTACTCCCAGTAAATTTATTGTCCTTCATATGCCCAGAAATGTTTTTTAGTATTAGCTTCTTCATCATTTCCACAGGAATTAAGGGTATCTACTCAGTTAATTTAGATATTTCTAAAAGTATGTTTATTTTATGTAGAAATGGTGTGTGTGTGTGTGTGTGTAATTTTTGTACATTTTGTTATTTTTTAAATATCATTATCATATACTGTCTTCCCATATATACATAGCCATGCAATTCATAAAAACATGTATCATTTTTATACATTATATATGCAAATGGAACCCCACTCCTCTCACAGAGCTTTCTTTATGTACAACTGCTGAAAAACTCCAATCATTGGAGCATCATTTACGGTAAAATAAGTGGCTGCATATCAGACTTGGCTAAAACAGAATGCATGTGAAAGTGAATATAAATCAGATCTTTATCTTTCTTGATGTATCTTGGAGGGAGAATGTGAAACATCTGAAATTGCAGGGATTTGTCTGACAGGGTTTATTATCTGTATCTCTAATGTGCCAGACAGAAAATGCATACAGGAAGCCCTCCACTGTCCAGCCAGTCCCTAAGACACTATACACAGCATCCATCACGTCCTTTGCTGGCAACTTGAATTAATCTTGTCTGCTGCTTCCTCACACCTCTGCTATGGGCAGTGTCAAAAACAGCACCTGCGGTAAGTGTCTCCAGTTGTCATCTCTACACAAAATCATCATGGCAAGGGCAGAGGGGAAAGCTGCAGGCTGCATGAATTTTTCAGCCCCTCTAAAACACTTAAACACTTGCTATTGTGTCAGTTCATGAATAGGTCATACTGGTGTGTCCCTGGACTGTTGCCAGGGGCACTGCTGCAAGTAACACTATGACAGGTAGATAATCAGACCTTGAACCTTGTCCATGGGCTGACTCTAGCAGGAGTGTAGAGGTAGTCCTTGTTCTGTCTTTGGCCTGGCCCTTGGGGATTAGTGACTCAAAGGAATCTGTTTTAAGAACTGCAGCTTATGAGTGTGGAAAGTCATCCCAGGTTTACATTTTTATAAAGTTACCTTTATAGCTTAACTCTTTGAAAGAGTGTGAAAGTTTGGGCTAAGTACAGTTGGAGACCAGTCCTTAAGGCCAGAAAAGAAAAAAAAATCAGCATACCAATCATGAATCATTTTGTACTGTAAAGCTTCTTTTGAACAAGGCTCTGATCAGGAAAGATGAGAAAGATAAGAAAGAACTGCATGGCTTTAATATGCTCCATCTCAGGATATAGCAGTAATCAGTTACAAATCAATATCTTGGAAAAAATCATAATTCACTAACATCTCAAGTTAATAAACTGGGAAGACTATCACTATACCTTAAAGTAACATTAAATATATCTTTCAGGAGATATTCCAATAAACTGGGAAGACTATCACTATACCTTAAAGTAACATTAAATATATCTTTCAGGAGATATTCCAATAAACTGGGAAGACTATCACTATACCTTAAAGTAACATTAAATATATCTTTCAGGAGATATTCCAGTACTGAATTTGAACTTATACGTAAGGACTTTCACCCACAGAGATTAAAAAATACCCAAGATTACTTAATTATACTGCTTAGTAAAAAATGAGTGAAGTCTATATTTCTTCTAACCTCAGATAGAGCTGTTTGGCACAAAAGTTTCTGGCTGCAATACAGATAAGTTCTTACCTCCATGGTGTGAGAAATCATGTTTCAAATTCACTGATGTAAAGACAGGTTCAGAAAAAACTTAGCACCCATAATAGGAACTCGGACGAAGACGAAACATGATCTTTTAAATCCATGGTTTGCAGACATGGTAAAGGTTTCTTATGAAACAGCTCCTTTCCTAAACACAACAAACTTGATTTGAACATATAAATTGTATTGATATTTAGCTGCTCATCTGGTCTAGTCATAACTCTGTCCCATTACAGTGCTGTTATTGAAATAAAATGTTGTGTGGCCTTGCATCTGAAAATTGGTAAATAAAGCAGAAATTAATGGAATATACATTTCGGGATGTCTTTGAGCCCATTAGAAGCACACTAGTTGCCACAGTCCTGCTTTGCTACTAGAATCTATGTCATTCTCTGCTTGCATCAAATACTCTGTGAAGTCTGTATATTCTCATAGGTCTGAAAAATTGTAGTATTCAAAGTATCTCCATCTCCTTTCTTGAAATTTTCGTCTCATGAACATAGGATTATGGAATAAAATCACAGAATCTTAGAATAGCTTGGGTTGGAAGGGAATGGTTACCAAAGTGCCCTTCTTCAAGACAGTAAAAATTTTTTACCACAAAGCATGCAATGCCATTTACAAGCAGTTAGGTTGACAATACAATATATTTTCTTTTTATCGGGCAGACTAATGTTGTCTCCTTGGACTTATGTGTCAATGTTTATTCAGGGTTCATCCATTTTCCCCTACAAAGTAAGAGTAGTCTTGCTGGCCTTTGAAAAAAGGATTTTCTGATTCATAAGAATAAAACCTGATAAATTGTCTTTAGTGTGCACCTGCCTGTGAGTTGCTAGTTACATTTTTCAGCAAAAGGAAGAGAAAGAAGATGCAAAGAAAATTCTGGATTATTCTGGAGAAATCAAACAATATTTTGGTAGTTCATTGACTCTGGCATATGCAAACCTCTCTGTATTTGTAGTATAATTTGCTAATCTGTTGATGGCAGTCTGTTTGAAAAAGACAGATTCTTCACTCAAATTACCTGTGGATTTCCAACTCTTGAGTAATTTTTAAAGCCCATGCTAGCATACTAATGTGCAGGAAAATAAAAAGTTATAGAAGAAACTGGCCTGTGTATATTGCCTTTGTGACAGTTTCCTGACAACTTTTCTGACTGAAAACCAGAATTTTTTATCAGTTCATAAGCAAGTACCAACAGAGTTTCTGAAATTAAAAATTCAACCTATTTCTCTCTTTTCTTACATGTCTTTAGCATTTTGTGAGAGAAACATAAACATGGCATATAACCTGATATTTATCCCATGTAAATAAAAGGTTTCTAAAATTTCCGGTGACAGGGTAAATCCATTCAAAATATCAGTTTTCATACAGCTGGTGTCAAACATTCTTAACAGAGACATGCAATTAATTATGACAGAATCATAAATCTAATGGGATTTATCTTTGCTTTGAAATAATTGCAAGGCAATATAAGCTAAGTGTTTTATTTCACTTCTGACTAAAGTATATATGAAATACTTTAGATTTATTTCACTATGTCAGGAAAGAATAAGTACATATTTTTCTAGCCCCATGAGTAATTCATTTATTTACATGTCTGTCTAATTGCTAAGAACATTTGGACATCATTATTCTCTCACTGATCCCTTTGCGCTGTACGTTATAAGAAAGTTGCTAATAACTAATGCACTGAGTGCACGCAAGTAGCTACAGTCAGATGAACCCTGATTGTGCACTGCCATCCATTGTTCAGTGAAACATTTTAGACTAAAACCACACAAAACTCCTGAGAATTATTATCAAGCCACAACTCAGTGTATGTTATGGTGTTCCCAAATCCCTTGATTCTAATATATATGGCGTGACTATTTTAAAAGCTCGCAGAAAGAAGGATTCAGTAGAAAAAAAGACTAGACTGAAAATAGTGAGACATGAACTCTTAACTTCTTTTACTGACCTCTTGTTTAAATCTCACAAGTCACTTGTTTTATTTAACATCCCTTTGTGAAGCAGTGAAAAGATCCTTTATTTTGAAGGCTTATGGTAACCTTCCATAAAGAAACCAAGTGAGGTGCTTCCGTAATCAGATGGCTTAAACTGTCTGATTCTGGAGAATAATGGGACAACAGTTTTAGGGGGAAAAAAAAGGTCAGCGTAGTAGTTATTTGCAGCACACAAAAGTACCTGTTAAAGTCACTGATGACAACACAGGTCAGAGTGATTAAAGAAAGGAAGATTTGCAACCTGACTGGCATTCAGCTGTCTTCCCTTGCCTAATTTCTCTTTTTCTCACTGGGCATACTGCATTTCTCCTTCCGGGAGATCAATGCAAGCTCACACAGATCATTAGCCCAAATGAAAAATAGTTTGACAAGCAATGAAATACTTCCAGTGATATGACAATGGCCTATTTGTGCGTGCTGAGCCTGAAAATATACAGGCAGCACAGAAGTGGGAAGGAAAATGATTCAGCCGGTGATGCTTACAGCTTGCAGAAAGTTGTCAACTTGATCCATATAGCATGTCTGAGCTCTGTGAGTAAGCATCATGCAAGCAATGATAATCCTTCACTTAACAGTTGGATGACTCACAGAGGAGAATTTTTCAATAGATTCTTCTCTGACAGTTACTAATTTGCTTGCTGCACTTCTCTGGCACAAAGGTTTTAAGTCAACTCTGCAGCTCTTAAAGGGCACATTAAATGAACAAGAGCAGACAAGTCTGCATCTATTGGCGGTGCCAGAATCACAGTATGGAATGAATAGTTGCTGTAAGATAGCTTTGAGACCAACATATTTCCAAACTACAATGTGCATGGAGGAGATATATAATGGTAGACATTGACTTGCAGGAGCAGATCCCAAACTACTGAAAAGCACAGTTAGACAATATGGTTAGACATGTCTACAGAAAACAGAATTCTTCTGTTCTCTTGGACTTACAGAAAAAAGTAAGTACAGATTTCAGAAAGTAAATCCTTTTTTTTTTCCAACAGAGGAAGTTGATTCTGAGATGGAAAGATTGAAAGTAACTCAATTTTGAGTTGTTTTATAGAAATTTTCTCTTCTAATTAAAGAGAAGGTTTTCCTACAATATACTGCATATGCATGCTGTTTGAGATAGATGGGGATTTTGCTTATGCTCTATTAAGTATAAAAGAGTTTCTGATATGTAGGTTCAAACTTTCCTAATATCTACAAAATGTTTCAAAAGATAAATACTTTTTGAACTTGATTTATCTGTATGGTCAATGAAGGCACATAAATTTATCCATGAATACATAGAAAAATCTGAAAGCAGAGCCACTGATCACCTATATGGACCTCCAAAATATTTTGTTTCTAAGACAGCCTTTTGTAAAAAGGCTATAGGGGGAAACTGGTAAGACAAACCAGTTCCAGAAACAGCCATCAGCCAGAGTCTGCTCTATAGTAATGTAATAATGGTGAAATAGGAGGAATGTAGCAGGTGTTTAAGCACACAGTCTACAAGAATAATTTTGTTTTGCTAGGGGCATACTAACATCTTCATAGTTTATTTTTTGTATCTATATCAGATACTGTTTCCATATTTCACTGAGCAGTTACAAAGTGTGACTCACTATTGTTCTATATGGACCTTAATAACAAATATAGGATATGATGATGTCTAACAGATGCCTTATCTAAGGAAGTTGCATATGTTGCCTCAGAAACCAATGGAGAAAAATGGGCTCTGACCGGAGACAAATTTTCCTTTAATAACACAAAATGAAACCCCCTCTCCAAGGGGTACTTGCTACTACTGCTAGCAGCTCCAGGATATTAAAGGTACATAGAAATTGGATGTAGCAAATCAGAACTCTCCTGCATGACTATTGAGCCCATTGCACTCTGCCTTCCAAAAACTCCCAAGCCAGTTTCCCTTAATCTCTCAAGCTGAACAGAAACATGCTTAATAATATCAGTATTATGACCAAATATATCATGCTGGGATGCCTGCTGAACTGGGTACTCTTGTTGAGAAACCAGATCTAAAACTGTTGCTTTACTGCTTCTATCATCCCTGATCATTTTTTTAATTTTTAATTTTTTTTTCTCCTTACTGAGCATTCAGAAAACAAACAGTAAGAGTTAAAAACAAGTAATGGCCATTTCAGGAACTTATGATGCTATTAATTCTGCTTTTACTGCCTGTAGTTAGAAGGACTCTCCCCAGTCATTAAAGAATGCAAGAGCTCAGCTTCAAGATAAATTGTTGAGGAACTCTCCTCGTAAATCCTTTTTTTTTTTCTTTTTCATGTACATTGCCTTCATGTCAGTCCATGTGATTATTTTTACGGTTCTTGATCTAATTTCCAGCTTTTAATTTTTAAATTTATTATTTAACATGTAGGACCAAATCAAAGCTTTTACTTCTGCCCTTATACTGCTCTATAGCACATCTGTGAGGGGTGGCCTCTTCTAGGGGCTGGGATGGCACCTGAGGAGGGAGACATCCTGGGATGAAGTTCCCTCACCTCACCCCTCCAACTCTCTGCTGGACATCCATGAGTGATCCTTTGAATCTGAGGGTGAAGAGAACCCATCTCCTGGGTACTGCTAGGTGAGAATCTCATGTGTGTTTGCATGTGCAGTATGTAATCATTCTGGTCCATGCAGTAACAATATTCCCCCAAAGGGTACACCAAACCTATCATCTGACAGATGTCTTTGGCATGTCATCATGATCACCCCTGGTTTTGGTTAGTTTTGGTTTCGTTTGCAAATTAAAGTTTGCCTGAGGTTTGGTCTGCATGTTGGTTCCATGCACCTCACTGACAGCTTACCATGGGATCACAGCCTCCATCAGGCACATCCACCAGCTCTGGCATGAAGTCCCTCCTGGGCTGCAGGTGTGCTCTTGTTCCCCCATGGTTCTCCACAGACAGAAGGGGCCCAGGTGCCTCACCTCAGTCTGCTCCATGGGCTGCAGGGGAACCTCAGCTCTGGCACTGGCAGCAACTTCTCCCCTCCTTCCTCGCTGACCTGGGTATGTGCAGGGATGTTTCTTTCACATATTCTCATTCCTCTCTCCAGCAGCAGCTGTGGAGTTTGGGTGGGGTTTTTTAGCACTTCTTAAATGCATTATCCCAGAGGTGCTATCGCTGTTGCTGGGCTTGGCGTCTGCCAGCAGTGGATCCAGCTTGGAGCAAGCTGCCATTGGCTCTGCAGGACATGGGGGAAGCTTCTGGCAGCTTCTTGCAGAAGACAACTCTCTGTATCCCCCCAACCACCATGAGGGAATTTTCACGTCAAAGCAGTACAAACTGAAATTCTTTTCTCAGCAGGCACAAAAAATTTACTTTTTTTTTTTCTTAATGTGATTGCTCTTTTAAAACTGAGCACTGATTACTATTTTCAGTTTCTTAAGCTTTATTGAATCCTCCTTAATCATTTTGCTAACTATAGAATGATAAAGTCATTCAGTATAGGAAAGGAAAGAAATACTGAGGCTCATGATAGGAATAATATATTTATCATCCAAATGACAGCAAGAGCTATAATTTTTTCTCTGTTTTATTAGTCAGCCTGGCTCATTGCTGCTTCATGAGAAAATGTAGTGCAGATAATACTACAGCACACAATCAGATACAAGGCTCCAGACAGCTATATCTGCTTAGAAATTAACTCAGATTAATGTGGTGATAATTGTTGGAGCTCAGTTACATGGTTTTGCTAATTAAGGATTGAGGGAAATGTCATAGAAGAGACAGCACATTTGTTAACAAGAATACACTAATGATTTGGCTGTTCCTATTGACCTCTGAAAAGGTTAAAATGCTTTTGGTGGTAAATATGTCAAAAGGATTATTCTGTATCTTGTCTAAAAGAAAGAAACTATATTTCATCTCACTTATAAATATGAGGAAAAAAGTAATTATTCCATGTATTTCCTAAAATTAATCATCATTTTTATGCATTGTAATCCTTGTTCTTACATTTTGTTATCTAGATTAAGAAACTAAATAACATAAATTTGTTTTCTTGTGTGATTCCTTCTTATTGGTCTCTTCATAATTTTTGAGCCCTCCTGAAGCAATATAAACAAATTTAACAGAGAAGGAGCAGTCTTGAGCCTATATTCAATATTGTGTCAGGTATATAATTTGCATATATCAATTAAAACTGTTGCACATAATGAGTGAGATCTCTAGCAAAGATAAATGCAAATGTAATATAAAATACATAACAAATAAAAAAATTATTCTTCTAAAATTTGAATTAAGGTCATAATTTGCCTAAAATTCATTTAAGTAACATATCCTTGAGCTCCCTGTCTTATTTTGTCCACATGATCAAGTTGGCATCTTTCCTTCTTAAAGCTCAATTAAATCTCATTAGATTCAGCTAACACAAAACTCCAAGTCACTAATGATTCTGAACACTATCCTATAAACAGAGTAAGCCTTAAAGTAATGGTTATTTTACTCTGAAAGTAGCTCAGTTGTTGAGCATGGTGCTAATAATGCCAAGGTTGCTGTTAAATTCCAGTACAGGCCATTCACTTAATAGTTGGGCCTGATGATCCTTGTGGGTCCCTTTTAACTCAGAATATTTTATGATTGTGACTAGCATGACCTTGATCTGGATACTATGACTATGCCATCTGGCCAGTCTTTAGAATGGATATTTTAATGAAATTTCTAGAACCATGTTCTGGCTGTGTAATGTTGTTACTGGTCTTGTGATTGAACAAACCTTAATTTGAAACAAACTTTGATTTGAACAAAAATAAACATTTTTGTTTACTGAAGATTTTTGCAGTTTTTATTGGTCTATTAAAATCAATAGATTTGGCTCCACATCATTATTTTAATGAATAATGATGAAACAATCATAAAGTCTGTGAGCCATTCTGTCTATCAAATAAATTTGCTCATGTTTGTCGACCTCTTTAATAATGACCATGGCCTTTCAGTAGCAATATACTGGAAAAAAGGAACACTATCCATACGACTTCCTAAGTACTGATCCTACTATAAAAATGTTGGAAATTTGACTTTGAAGAATGTGAGACACGAATGAATGTTGTATTTGTATAGTTATTCTGAAGTGGAAGGATGGTAAAATCAGGATAGTAAAGCAGAGAATCAGAAGATGCCATTTCTTTGCACCAATTACCAGCCATACAAGTAATGGGACTATTTGGGCCGACTATTCCAGTATATAAAACTGGGATTTCAGTTTCATTCAAAAGGTTATTTAAAATATCAAGTCTCTGTGAACTTTACAGCATTTTCTTGATGAGTGTTACATAAGTTTACCAAAGATGTTATCTAAAAATTAAGATAGTTCAGATATCTGCCATTTCAAAACATGTGTTTGCATTCAGAAGCAAATGTTAGGTTATTGCTGAAGAAAAAAAGTATTTTAGAGCAAAAGAAAAAAATAAGCCAGTTTGGGCAAAAGAAGACCTGATTTTTCAAGGTAAAAACCACAGCAAGATAGCAGAAAAAGTAAATTCTGCAAGAAAAAAGGAACTACACCTTTATTATGAAGATGATTCCACTGCTAGTACAGAAAATTTCAGTCACTCTACTGAAATGAGTCTCATTTTACTTCAGAGTTTTGATTTGTTTTAAAGTAGAACACTTCACACTTTGGTAAAAAAATACCAGTCAAAATACATCTTCTTGCCATGACTGTCTACAGTGCATGCTATCCATTTTGTCAAAGCCAGCATAAAAACTGTGTCCTTATCCTGTATAATAGAAAACAATTTTAAAAAGAGCACTGAACTTTCTTGTTATGTGACTTGCTCCTAGCAAACCACTAATTCAGTCCCAGGCTCCACAGAGCTCTAATCTTATGTTCTGGCCTCTATCTTGTAATGTAATTCCTCTTAGACACACCAAGAAAACTTCTACAGTACTCATGTAACTAAATGAGTTTACAACTGAAGATCATCTTCAATGGTTTTTTCATAGTGCCATAATGTTACTGCTACTTAAATATGGTTATATTTCTGTAAAAGTTATATATTGACCAAATATCATTTTCTGACTATATTCTCAACACTTCAAAAGTTTTTCAGGAGTAATCTTCTTAAACCTTCTTTTACCAGAAAAACATCACCTGTGCAGATGAAAAGACGACATACTGTTTACAGAAGAAATGACACAACTTTTGTGTTGTCTGCATTGGCCCAAGCAACAATCTTTGGCTTGTAAATAATAGAGGTAATGAAAAAGGCTGGATATGTTTCCATAAATTAAAATTTTATTTCTAATGAATGCCTTCTATCTAAATTTCAGGCATACAGAGACTGAAAATAAGCTGTTCTGAATATTCCCCCTATGGATCTATCTCTAGATATCACTTTCTAGGTACTAAAATCCTCCTTTTGAAAAAACATGGTGCACCAGCAGACCAAAGATAAACTTAAAACATTCTTTATAGCCCTTAGCTATGAAGTTCATAGCTTAGAGAAGAAAGAGCCCATAGTTCCTACTACTCAAAATAATTTATTTGTATTCAGAGTATACAGTTCAGCTTGTCATTATATCATTAACTTCTGGAAGACAACACAGACAAGGAAAAGGTCATTCATTAACACAATATTATCTCATCTGATTCTGTTCAAGTATTGAGCACATCAACAGTAAACAAGTTAAACTCACAGCCATTGGTCCTCCAGGCCTATAACAATGTACTTTCATATACTTGGCATTTTACAAAAGGAAATATTTGCATCCCTAATCATTCTTAGAAATACAGTATTTCAGTCATGAAGCTATAATTTCTTGTTTATGCATGCTAATTATGTAAATATTATGTAATCTGATGTATAACTGCAAATTAAATAATTGCTTCAGAACTGGTTGCCACAATAGATCCACTGAAGCAAAGATCTTGAAATTATAAATTAAATTATTAGATATCTGTGAAGTAGCTTTAAAAACCTTATTTGTTTATGGAAATTGATAAGAAATTATGCTCAAGCAGCAGGACAGAAAATGAAACAAAATGAAAGGCGGGCAAGAACACCATACAGGAAAAGACTTTCTTTTACTATCAGGCTTATACTTTGTATTCTACAGCTACCAAACAGCTACCATGCTCTAGTGAGATCCAATTACAATTTAATAACTGAAAATATGTTCAATTACTTATATTTACTTTTGCCTGGGTCTACATGATACTTGGAAGCAAAATGACTGCAAAACCTAGAAGGTAATATTGCACAGGTTAAAAACACTGCACTGTGTGATAACTTGCCTTTTTAAATTCTGAGATTGGTAAGGGACTTCTAAAAAAAGATCAGAATTTCTCAGAATGTGTCATGATGTTTAATAGCTTCTTTTCTTATTTTTGCTAATTTTTTGATCTTTTGCTTATATCAAGATCTTGGCTAATATCAGGATCTGCTTGAAAAAAGTCAATCCAGTGGATAATGTCAGGGAAAAACTATTCAGGACAATTATTTTCTTATCAAGTAACTTACTAAGCACAATACCAGAAAGTATGCTGTACATAATTTTTACTTTTGTTTTAATAAGAATGCTCAAATTTTTGGACTACCAAGGGACAAATTACTAGCTAAAATCACGTGTCTTCCACTATTACTTTAGCTTAATCCTCATCTTTTTTTTCAGAGTCTTTCACTAGATTGCCACATATTCTTCAGTATATGTAATAAACCTCAAAAAGGAAACAAATTTATAGACTGAGGTATCTGTAGACATATTTTAACAAAATTTGTGCATTTTGATTGAGGTATAGAGATTGTTCATTTTTACAGAATTATTTCCATGTATGGAAATAATAGCTTGAGCTATTATGTAGCTCAAGCTGCTATTTTCCCAGCTTTCATATATTCTAAACAAAATTTTTCCTCACAGCATTTAGTTTTCTTGATACGATTTGAAAGAAAGTAATTTGTCCAATTCTCCTTTTCTTGACTAAGCAGCACTACCTGTTTTTACTGGTGTATACCAGAGTAGTTCACAAGACTAAAGTGTCATCTGTTCAAGAGGACTGAAAACAAGTTTTTCACTGCCCATTTTTCTACAGTTGTCATTTGTATTTAATTTTCTTCTGTCCTCTGTAAATTTGCTCCTTTGGTCAATTTTTCATCATACTTTTCCTTTCAGCTTTTGTTATGTTCCTTCCCATTGTAAATTCCTACTGATGTTTTTCTTTTGCTATGGTATTATTTAATTTGACTTAAAAGCATCATGTGGATTTGGTGCTCCCAGTCCTTCAAATCTTGAGCTGTTGTCCTGAATCTTTTGTTATATAAGTGAAACATGGTTTAGGCTTTTTTTTTTTCAACTCAGCAAGATTTTAGTTCCTCTGTGTGTCACTCTGTAAGAAAAAGAGCATCTGTATGAACTAAAATTTTCATGCTGCAATGTGTGATGAGTGTGTTCCTGTTTGCTTCCCTGTATCTTTTTAGGATACAATTTAGCAATCATCAACAGTAGTTTTTCTAGCTGTCTGGCCACTTTTTATTACTATTCTAACTATTTTGTCCACCAGAGGAAGTTCTTGAGGAATATCTTGAGGAAGCTGATCAGGAATTTGACTGGGATTTAATTGAAGAATTCCTCATAGATGAGTAATATTTCCTCAGCATCTGTTCTGTTGACTCTTTGGTATTTGCCCCTGTGGCCTGAGCAGAGCTTATTATCCTCCCTGAAATTAATCTAGTGTGCAGCTGCTTCAGAATGACACAGTCTCGTCTCATAAATAGCCAGGATCCTGAATTCATGAGTACCCGCTTCTCTTATGATCTGAGAAGACTGTTCAAAATGTCAACTTCATATCATTAACTGTACTTTAGAAGATTCACAGATACTGACCTTCACTTATTTATTCTTAACATTACTTTGAGGGGAAAGTAAGCAGAATCAATCACTTAGAAATGGCAATTACATGAAAATTTGAAAGAAGCAGGTAGTAGCTGATCATATATTTAATAACCTTATTCACACTTATCTGTTCAATTTAACTGTGATATAAACAAGCCAAGGTCAAAACAGGTTAAGATGTAAATATATACTACATTAAGAGAAATTCAGACATTACTATAAATAATTATGCTTACATTTTCTTTCACCACACATCTTATATTGCAATAAAGATTTTGTGCTAAATTTTCACTTTTTCTTTGTAAGAATTGTCCATTCAAAGTTGCATACTTCCCCAGTTATATTTATTCTTGGAGGTTAAGTACCATTTTTTTCTCTAAAAAAAATAGATCATCCTGTTGATAAGAGTTCTTTGATGTTAAAGTAGTTGGGTTGCTTCTTTGTTCTGAACATTAAGTTATTAAATTTAATTCCATGAATTAAATTTTGTTTGCTACTGCTCATGGAAAACAAGTTTGCAAATATTCGCAAAGAATTCTGTAGCATGCCTAATGATCTAAACAAGGTCATTATAGGTAAATTGTAATTATCAGCATTATTAAGAAATGTTAAAATGAAGTCATAATAAATTTTAAAATTAATTTAGACTTCTAATATATGTTAGATTTTTATCAAAATTTTATTAAACAGTTAGATTTGGTATGTGTTTTAGAAGATTTGTCTGAAGAAAGATTCGGAAGAAAATGAAAGATTAGAAAATTTATTTATATTCACTCCCTCTACCCAGGTGATAGTAGGGACTTGAAACTAATGCTTCAATAAACAGTGTCTCCAGTGTGGAGATCAATATAAGAACTTCTATCTTGTATTAATTGAGCTAGTTAAAATTTAGGCTGTTTATAGCCTTTGTTTATGCATTTTTATAGCCTTTCTGTTTGAATTTATTAGGTACTACAGACAAAAACCCAAACCTCTCTTGAGAAATTGTGACAGCAGAAATACATTTCTGTCATATCACTCTTTTAGCAACTAATTTTCTTTAAAGAAATATTCCTAAATGGCATAGAATTCTCAAGAAAAAGTATACACTCTTTCCCCAGACAAAACTGAGTCTCAATAAATATAATTTAACATCACAAACAACCCAATGCTTGGTAATTGTTGTAGAACTGCCAGCCTGAGAATGAGTGCATGCTGCAGTATGTGCTGTACTGGCACTCTGAAGAATTGTTCAATGAGATGGTAAGAAATACTTCAGATACAGTTTGTTTGCATCTGTCAGATTCACATTATTATAATAAATGAATTTCCTAGTTCAACAGACCTTTCTGTAATTTCCCAGAGACAGGTTTTAACAGTAGTGTAAAAACTCTACGTGTTATCAGTTCTTTCTGTAAATTCTTTGTTAGTAATTGACATATTAAGCCATCCTTTATTTCTTCAGTATATGAATATAAATGTTCATCTCATCATAATAAATATTTCAAGCTGAACAGCAATTATAAATGAAGCACATTTAAAATCAAATTTATCAAGCACTACTGAAGAGTTTAATCTAGGAATCTCATTTGTTTTACAAGCTCCACAACCAGGGATTATAGTTATTAAAAAAATATATTTGAAATTGCACTGGCATTTTCAGAAGAAATTCTGCAGGCAGAAGAAGCACAGAAGATTTTTTTTATTCTAAGATGAAGTTTTTTTAAAAATTAGTTGTCTATGTAAAGTGTTCACATTGTACATAATATTATAAATGAAACAGTTTGAAAACAGACAAACACAAGGATGAGTTATGTTTTTATCCTGAAATTACAAGCTCTGTGCCTGGATTAGTTACAGTACGTGTAACCTACAGATAGAGTAACTCAGAGCTTATTAACACTCTAATATTCATTTGCCTTTTAATTCCTGTCACAGAATCTTAACAGGATAATTATGTTCTTCTTCACTCCTTCCTCAAAGCTGAATAATATCTTTAAGGAGAAAAAATTGTGGTTTTCATTCCACCACAGAAAGCACTATACTGTCACAATATTGGAATAAAATATATGTGTTGTCTGATTAGGAAACAATTAATTTGGTGCCATGGAGCAGCAGAATTCATAAAACACAGAACTACTGCATTTCCTTCCCCTTCCTCCTCCCCTACAAGCAATTAAAAGACTGAAAAAGAAGATATAATGTAGAAATCATAATGGCTTATTTGCTATGATTTTAAAGGGAGGACAGATCATGTTCTTTTAGAGGAATGCAATGACTAGGAAAATATAAGATTCCTCCCTATTAATCAGGGACTTCATAAGCATCAGTAGGGCATAGGAGCTGCAATTGCCAGTACCGGTACTACACAGCAAAGTGCTAAACTGAGTTGAGTCATACTCTCAGTTCAAATGTCACCTGAGAGGTGCCTAAAGGAAGGTAATTGATTGTCCTATATCTAGGTTTCCTCTTTTGTGTATCACTGCACTGCTGTTGTCCGTGTTTTACGCTGCTCACCATGAGCAACCAGAGAATTTGAGCCTCCCACCCACTGGTCTATCTACCTTAACAGCTTTGGCGGTATGTGAGCTTAAGGAAAGAAAGGGGGTAGCTCTGTACAGTATCAAATTTAAGAAGGCTCAGTACTCTGCTTGCAAGGTCATGAGAGATTAATAATTTTTAAAGCATAACTCTGTGGTTAAACAGAAAAGTAGTCTTGATTTTCTTTTGTTCTTCACATTTATCCCTTGGTTTATATGCCTTGACACTCAATTCCTCCTTTCCTTTCCTTCCCCCCTACCCTGTCCCCATCCATTTTACTTTACGGTACTTCAAAATTTATTTTTTTACACAGCAGAGTGCAACTTGAGCTTGCTATTGGGTCTTGGCGCACATTTCACTCGATGCTAGATCTTAGCTACACAGCTGACTAAACTGTATGCTTTTGCAGTCAATGCAAAGCTGCATGACAGATTACAGTCATAAACTGAATAATGCCTATAATTATTTTTATTAAAAGTTTACTAAATAAAATGGAATAGAGAAAGAACACAGTGAACAGCACCAAGGTGTAATTAATCTCAAATGTTCTTTTTTTTTTTTATTTAAAGAAAACAACTGAAACAGATGCTGCTCCTCCTTACAACCGAAAGGTACTTGTGGCACTGCTTAGTCATAGACTGCTTATTAGAAGCCAGTTCTCCTAAACAGCCTGAAGTTGTGAAGTTTTAGGAGCAATCGGGAGGCTTTGAGAAGAGGTATCTTCCCTTTAGGCAGAGCAGGTAGGAGAATGGATTAGGGAAACGCAAAACAAGTTTCATACCAAGGGCTGGATTTGAAAGCCTTCGGCTTCATTAAAGTGCAGCAAGATGCATCAGCCTTGGGAAGTCTTGGCAGAGAAATGAATTCTGCAGTTGTTCAACCCATCAACCTCTGATTCTTTATCTATATAGTACTCTGTGGTATGCCCTGTTCCTAAGAGGCAGGAATTTGAACTTACCCTTCTTGTGTTACTAATAACTCCTCCCTTGACCCAAACCCTAACTCCACCCCTGTGATACCCTATAAAACCCCATGGCCCTGGGTCTGCTCTCTCCCTCACTCTCTCTCCTCTCAGCTCTCTGGGCTTTGCTCGGGCTCCTGAGCCTCTGCCTCCTGCCCCCCCACCCCGGCACGAGGTGTGTGGGGGTGGGGGAAATAAAAGGATTCTCATGCTAAACAACAGAGACTGGTCTCATTTGTTTCACCTGCCGTGGGCTGTGCCCTCCCTGGACACGATCCACTGTAGCCACATGCTGCTACAGTACTCCTTTATATATAAGGCTTTATAACCAAGTGTCATGGTTTGCCACTGGCCAAACGCCAGGCACCCACAAAAGCCACTCGCTCACCCTCCCCTGCCACAGCTGGGCAGAGGGGAGAAAAATTTAATGAAGGGTTCATGAGCTGAGATAAAGACCGGGAGAAAACACTACAAGGGCAAAACAGGCTCAACTTAGAAGTACTTAACACTTAAATTGAACATTACTAACAAAATCAGAGGAGAATAATGAGAAGTAAAATAAGCCCTTAAAAACATCTTTTTACTCCCAACACCTCCCTCCTTCCCACTGACAGGGCAGGGAGACAGGGTGTGGGGGTTTTGGTCAGTTCATCACCCAAGATTTTCTTTCACTGCCCAAGGAGAGGAGCCCCTTCCCCTGTGAGACTGTGGGGTGCCTCCCACAGGACACAGTTCTCTGTGAACTTCTCCAATGTGGTTCCAATCTTGGGAGCAGCCATCCATCCTGCCAAAACTGCTGCAATATGAGTCCCTCCCATAGGCACACAGTCCTACCAAAACTGCTGTGGTGTGGGTCACTTCCACAGGATTTAGTCTTCCAAGGACAGGCTGCTCCAGCCTGGAAGCAGGGCCTCCTCTCTCCACCAGGTCTCCCACNAGCTGCTTCACCATGGTCTCACCAAGGCCTGCAGAAGAATCTCGGTTCCAGTGCCTGGAGCACCTCCTGCCCCTCCTTCTCCACTGACCTTGGTGTCTCCACGTGGTTTCTCTCACCTGTTCTCACCTCCTCCTCTTCCCTGGCTAGGGAAATATGTTCTATAAGTATCTTCTTAAATGTGTTATCACAGAGGTGTTAACACCATCTCTAATTTAGCCAGCCTTGGTCAGCAGCATGTCCATCTTCAGAGCCATCAAGGATTGGATCTGCCAGACATGGTGAAAGTTTCCAGCAGCTTGTCACAGGAGCCACCTGCTTGGTCCCCCGCTACCAAAAACCAGGCTGTGCAAAACCAACACACCAAATCTCATTAATTAGTAGATATGTCATGCAGCTTATGAGCAACTGTAAGCTTTTGTTTATCTACAAAACATATTTTATCAACATATGTTTATCTACAAAACACATTAGCTACATCTCAACTGCAACAGAAAAATGCCACTGGATTTTCATACGACATGTTGATGCCCCTTATTATGACAGAACCAAAGTATTTTTGAATCACTGAAACTTCTCCCTTTCCATCCCTGAACTCCACCTAGATCTAATCAGGCC
>WBNO01033407.1:0-131984 GCA_013400575.1 Peucedramus taeniatus
TATTGGAATGTAAGGTAAAAGGTGCAAGATAATTTACTGTAAGCCTGATTCTGAATTGTGCAAGTAATGCAAAGATTTTCTTTTTAATTTTGCAGGTCTTGAAATGAATAAGAAATTTAGGTGAAAAGTACAATATATGTATATATTCTGTAGCTGACTGAAAAGGGAGTAAATAAACATATTGCAGTTACAAGTTTAACAGTTTAGTGTGGAGGAAGAGAGAAACACTGTTCTTAATTCAAGAGGAACAAATTAAAGGATATTTACCCAAGCTAGATAGTTTCAAAGTTAAGGGAAGTGTAAGTTCCTCAGTTCCAAGGCTATGGTTGTAATATCAAATACAACTTTCTAAGAGCTTTCCTGGGTGCTGATGCCACAGGGCATGAAACAGCCCAAGTCTCCACTAAAAATTACCTTTGCCTTCAAAACAGGGAATCTGCATCCAAACCATTTGCTAGTAACCATGCATCCTGGAAATTTCCATCCTTAACCTGGCCTCAGTATTTGGTTGGGAAAGTGCTACCAAGCAAAGGCAGGTCTCTGTTATCACTGTTCAACACTACAGATTTGTGTCTTCAGTGTTACTCACATAATAGGGACTTTCTCTGCCTTGCTAAGTGCAGCATTAGTGATTCTTTTCAAGAGCCCTTCAAGGATGATAATGTCCAAGTGGGTCAGAGCATGGTGGATCAGCAAATATGAGGCTGGTCTTTGCAAAGAGGTAAACAGAGGGTTTAAAAATTACAGACAAGTCAATAATATGGGAACCAAAAAGCTTCCAAATTGACTAAAATGTTGTAGAAGTCAGTTTAAATGCATTGGAAGGATAGAGATGTGGATTGAATGAAACAAAGTAGATTTATAAGGACTAAAGTAGATTTTAGTCTAATCCAAATTCCTTCTTTGATAGAATGTCTGCTTTTATGGATGTGAGAAAGTGCATCTGTTACAACTTGACTTAACATTGTCCCATTTCAAATTCATTAAAGTAAACTATGGAATTAAGGTGTAGATTCATTTAATGTATTCTTAGTGGGTGGAAAATAATTTAAGAATACTGTTTTGCTGTCAAACTGGAAAGACTTCTCTAGTGTGACTACAAAGTGTCTGTCTGGAATCTATTTGTATTACACATTTTTCAGCAGCAGTTTGGATGATAGAATGGAATTTCCACATTTTAACATGAGAGTAATTTGAGAGGAATTTCAAGATTTTTGGAGGATAAGGTCAGAGCTCAAATTAATTTCACTTAATTGAAAAGTGGTCTGAAATCAATAAATTTAAATTCAACAAGGAGAACTGCAAAATCTGTGTATGCAATTAAGGAGAGAAAATTAAATGTTCAAATAACAAAAGGAAGAAAATTGTGCAGCAATATCAAGAGATCTGGAGTTAGAACTGGATTTAATCTACCCTGCAGACTAAGAAATGAACAGAATAAGTGTTTCAGGTAAATATGTGGAAATGTCCATGTCAGGAACAGGAGGCAATTACTCTGCTTCACACTGATGAGTGCAGTTTTGGTCACTGCATTTAGCAAAGATGTAGACAAAGTGAAGGGAGTCTGGAGGACAGCAGCAGGGCTGATAAGAGGTATATGACCTGCAAGGAAAGCTTGAAATAACTGGATTTGTTTAGTCTGGAAAGAAGAAGACTCATGGTGTGGGAGAAGGGAACTTGATAAGAGTCTTCAAAACTGTTGCATCCACAGGGGTTATCAGTTGTTCCCCAGATCCATGGAGGACAAGACAGGCAGCTACTGACTTAATTTGTAGTAGAGATTCAAAAGAAAAACTTCACCAGGCAGACTTAAACAGAAGTTTTATTGGAAAAATGAGAGTGATGGTCTGCAGAGAATTACACATTTGTCATAAAAAAACCACTGTGAACCTGCCTACATATATTGATCCTTCTTCACTTTAGGAGGATGGTACGATAACATTGGGATCCTTACCAACTCTGCTTCTCCAGTTTGATTTGGTCCATTACTTTAGCTTTCATTTCTGTGGTATAATAAATAAAACATGCAATTCTTGCCTTTTCTGAAACATAAATTAGTCAAGTAATTTGCAGGAATCCACAACCTTTAACATGTTTTAAATGAAAACTTACTTCTCCAGTAGTTTTTTAGAAGGAAAAAGTCTCAGTGTTTAATGGTAATGAATTATATATTTTTCAAATATCACCATTTAATAATTTAATATTTGATGTTACAGGTTTATTTCACAAATTTCTGTATATTTCATATATTCTACATATTTCCATAATAAAGTTATCTTGTTTTCATGGTCTTTCTATCGCAGTATGCTAGGACTTACAAACTGCTTATTAAAAAATGAAGTGGCTAGAGATCAGCATCCAACCAAACTTACAAATAAACCCTTTCCTCCAAAATGGCATAAATTGTGGTTTAAATTTTGGCTCCAGTACAGATTGCATTTTTCAAAATGAAAATGAACAAATCTAAATGTACTGTCTGGGATCCGTGGGATCCATAAAATCGTACAATATTTTGCCACCAGCTTCAGTGGAAATAAGACATATTTTTGATAGGCTAAAGGTAGCTTCAAAATCCACTTTTCAGTTGCCTTTGCAAAATTGCATATTTCCTGATTCAGCTCTGGGATGGCTGCCATCTCTGAGTGATGCCATCATTCGGGTTGTGGTACATAGTGTTACAAGCCTGGCATTTCCCACATTTTTCATTCATGTTTCCTCTTTCATAATTTTTCAAGCCTTTTTTTTTTTTTTTTCCTCTCATTTCATACTTTGCTGAGTTGAGTCTCCTGCACTGAAGATATCTATAAACATTTCTGGAATCCTTCTAGGGATGCCCCATATTCCTACCCTAACTTTGAGTGAGAAATTCAAACAGAATGGCATGGTATGCTCAAGGAAAATACAGCCCAAGCTATTGGAATGAGTCATATATACCAGAAAGGAAAAATATAAATCAAAATACATGATTCCATTGTTACTGCCCATAGGTTTTGACATGGCAATTCTCTTGGTTTTGTGTTTTTTACCTTGCTTTTGTGCATTAGGGTGTTCTTTGTGATCTCAAGCGTGCGCTCACCTTTAGTTGCTGCTCGCTGCTTCTGGAGTGCCTTTGGTCATCAATATTAAATGAACTTTAGTATTGAACTACCATAGATGCATTTGTAAAAGTGTGCCTGTCCACCTTCAGCACTGGAAGTGAGGTAAAGTGACCTGGGAGCTCTCTGAGCACATTCAGCAAAGGCAGCAGAAACCAGAACCCTGAGGGAAAAGGAAGGAAGCAGAGGCTGGTGAGGATGGAGCCACAGGGCTTTGGGAGTGAATGAAAATGAAGTGACAAAGGGCAGGAGAGGAAAAGAGTGCAGCATGTAAAGGAAGAAATAGAAATTTTGTACCCTGGCTTTTTCTGAAGTTTATTAATTCCTGTGGATTCTTCAGTCCTTCCTAAAATGAATAACATTATCTGATTTTGGATCCTAGAAGTATGCATTAGTATTCTGCAAATGAATAAACAAGCAGCTTCATTTTGCTACATAGTGAATATGGTCTTCTGTAAAGTTTACCATAAATTAAGTGGATGGATCATATTTTCCATCTGGGAAGTGCAAAGAAAAAAAATGTAATTTTTTGTTATTTATCCCTTTTCACCCTTAACTGGGGATTAATGCAATAGCTATTTAACTAGAACTGCAACCAGAAGACTCTTCTGTTGTTTGTGTAGTCTGTATATGAAAGAGGAATTTTTTGCCTTGATGTACTAGGTCTTCAAACAAACAAATCATGAGCAATGAAATCCATGAAAATAATTGGTTTTTTACTCTAAAAGCTGTAGTGTCATTTTGGTAGTATTTCAAAGCATTTCACTTTTACAAAAAATGTCAGCAATAGTTATAAATAGTTTTATTAAGCAACAGTTTTTGAAACTATACTATACATTTGCATCAAACATATGAATGTACAACAAAAAATTAATTATTTGGTTCAGTGAAGTTGAAAGGCCATAGAAATGTGGTTCTGGTTGCATTTGACTTCTTTGCACATGCAGATAGTGCCTAAGTGACATCCCCTGCTAAGATCTAGCCTAGATCTGCCAAGATTTAAAGAGAAATGCTACAATACTACAAGAGGTATTAAGCCAACCTAACTCACATATATACAGAATATATTTGTGTGAAAGTGTTACTGCACCCATATGTTAAACTGAAAAATTACAACTTTTTAGGTCAAGATTGGTTTGAATTAGTGATAGCACACAGGATGCAGAGGAGTGAATAAACAACTGATGAAGCAGATTTTGAAAGAATGAGCCAAGGTGAGCCACCATTCCTCACTGAGCAGCAGTAGAGAGGAAGGACAGGAAGGTCTGAGGTCAGAAATTGATCTTTTGATGGTTTGTAGTTAGGGTTTGTTTGCTTTTTATTTGAGGTTCAACATGAATGTTTTGCTTGGACTGAGCTGTCCCTGCTGCCACACCTGAGGTAAACACTGCAGAACTGGAAGCTAGATGTGTTTATTCTGTTGAATTGATCTGATTCACTGTATTGATAAAGAAAAAGAAAGGGCATTGGGAACTAATAATAATTCTGTGGCTTTAGCTAGTAGAGGTGTAAGGTAAATGGTGTATGTGGTTAAAACATGAGTGACTTAAAAACAGTGCTGGATCTGCACAAAGGGGAGGTATCCCCAGTTTAAGCTCTAAATGCATTTTTTGATCAATCATATTTGTGAAGGTCAACTTTACCTCACACGTATGACAAACCCACTTGCCTATTAGCATTTCTTATCAACTATTCCCACAAGGAAAGGTATTCACCTTTGATTCACATTTGATATGTTGAATGTATGCAGTATCTGCTTTCTGATGAGTTTCCAGCTGTAAAATAATATTTCCATGATTAAATATTAGGAACCTAGGAGGAATTCATTTATTAAACTGTTTGAAACAGAAGCTGTAGTTCTGATAACATTATGATGGTCCAGGATGCATCCCTGGAACTGAGAATTGAATGCACTTCTAAAAAGTGCTGAAATGTAGGGAAGCTCTGAAGCCTTGCAATTCTGAGTGTAGGTGCCAGACTGAAGTTACCCATTATGAGTAAACATGAGAGTCTGTAATCCACAGGCTATATTGAGAGTGTTCAAGCTTTGTAAAGCATCTCATTTTTTTGGTATCTCAGTCCTCTGCTGTGCTCCAGAAAAACTCAGAGTTTTCACATCAGTAGTTAAAGATTTCTAGATTATGTCAGAAATGATTGTTGCACCTGAAATGCAGCAGTTTGGAGGCCTTTTTCTTCCAGGTGGGTTGATGCTTTTAAAAACAGCATAAGCATCATAATATAGTGATATACTGCATACTATACTCATAGGGATAGAATGAGTGATGATTTCTGTCTTCCTGACTTTTAAGCATAAGAGATATGTACAAAATCAACAAGGAACTTAATATATTGACATAATTTTTTGGAAAGGAAAACTACTTGGCAGTGATGCAGAGTGCGTAAGGAGGTGGTACAGCAGGCATGTAAGGACATTGAACTGATCATCTGGTTGTGCAAGTACTTGAAACTGATTTACTGGAAGGCAGCAATGGCCTTTAGGATTCATATTGTTTTCATTACAGTGGGGTTGAATCAGATATGTCTTCAACATTAGTGTGCATAACTGTTGTGTTCTCTAGCTATAAGGTGAAATCTTTCTAAAATGTACCCATGACTGCAGGTGTGCTTTCTGCTCTGCCACACCAGCTCCTCTACTGTCTAAATGACTTGATACAGCTTTGTAAATGTTCACTTTTCATACCATTTAACAAAAAAAAAATGTTCCTTTAAAGAACACTGCCTCATTTGACTTGTAATTGAAATTGTAGGTAACTACAAGGTTACCACCTGCTGAGACAATAAAATCTTTGATGGCACAGTGTCTCAGTAGACTGGGGAGGTGGGGAGAAATGTTTGCTGCACTTCAGAGATTATGGTTTTGTTCACAGCCTGCTGGTTTGGATTAGAGTCAGAGGTGAATTTCCAAGTCAGCATGTAGAGCACCCTGCCAGAAAGTTGTTCTTGGAGCTGCTGCTTCTTTGTAAAATGCAGAGGGAACTGAAAGAAAAAAAAAAAAAAAAAAAAAAGGAGGAATGGCTACTGGCAGCTTTTCACTCCTACATTCAAGGATGTTGTAGAGACAACAACCAGCACTGTCTGGACTTTGATGTATTGAGTCCTGGGTGGGCAGTGCATTTTCTCACTTCTGATTGATTTTGTTGTTAGTACAGCAGTGTTAGAAAAGAAAGGAGAGTTTTCACTGAGACTAGCAGTACAAGCAGTATGTTTTTAATATGTGAATGAAGCAGTAGTTCTAGCTTTTATATAAAACATAGTGGAAAGATTATTATGTGTTTTATGATTTTATAATTACCCTCAAAAGGAAAAAAGACTGGTTTGTAAATTATAAAATGTACTTTCCTGCAGGCAGATGAACATTTTTCCATTGTGTATAAAGAAGGGTGTACAAAACCATTACACTTACAGGGATTTAGTCAGACTATGCAACAAAACTATGTAAAGAATTTCAAGACAGTGGCTGTTTTGTAAGATATTTAGACCTGTTCTGCTGACTCAAAAACTTGTATGGTAGCAACAGTAATAATATTTAGCTGACAATATTACTAATAATATTTATTAGTAATATTTTAATAATGTTTTTCAAGAAGAAAGCATCAAAAACTTTGCAAAGCACATGATCCAATAGGTAAACTGAAGGACAGAGAAGTTGTCTTGATTATCCAAGTCCAAGAGAGCTGCATTACTCCTTTAGACACAGGCATGAGCAGGATACAGCACTGCTTTTCTGAAAGTGTTTCATACCCTGATCAAGGTTTTAATTCTTAACCAAGCACATTTCAAAAAGAGCCAATTTTGCCCAGATCTGTTTTGGCAGAAGGCTGACCAAGCAGCTGGTGCCTCCTGCAGCTGGAAGTTCACCTTCCTTCTGTCTAACAAGCTTTGAGCAGGTACCTTGTCTTCTGTCTGTGATTTCCCATCAGCAGATCAGCATTGATGCCCTGTCACAGATACATTATGACAATAAAGACACAAACTTGACTTGTATTATGGTAACCATAGGCATGTGTTGCCCTGATTTTCTTAAGTTTTATTAAGCCTTCTGATGTTTGCATTTTTTGTATAAACTTTTTCACACACTTTATGTAAATAACTTACTGCTTTTTAATCTTTTATGGGAGATGGGCAACCTGATGGACTGTTGGGTTGCCCAATGACATTGAGGAGGTGCCACTATAACCTTCTAATGACACTGGCATTTCAAAAAGATATATATATAAAGTCAAATATTTTAATAGAGAGTTTTTTAATTTACTTTGACCAGAACTACTCCGTGTCCTTCTTATGTCACCCCAAAATAACAGGCATGTAAGGCAGAACAAGAACATAATTTATTATTGTGTGTGCCTGGACTTAGAGTCATTTCAACAGGGATTCAGTAGTGCAAAGTCTGGGTCAGTGCAGTCCACAGAGAGTGCATAATCAAGACTTCATTTCCATTATTTACTTTCATCCTAAGGCTGATGCAGTTATGTTATATATAAACATCTAAAGGGAATTCAGTTCTAAATTTGACTTTGCTGATCACTTACTAAGTATCTTCTTGTATAATTGTGCACAACTTGTTTAGAGCAACACAGCTTATATTAGAAGAGAGGAAATAGTTTACAGTTTATTTGCTTAGTATTTCATATACTCCTACCATAATTTTTAGAGAAAGAATTCTAGAAAATTGCCAGTTGTAAAGTAACCATATTGATACTGTCCCTGTATCCTTTGTCATTTAAAAACTCTTCCCTAAGAAGTGAAAAGGCATGGAAAGATGATATTACTCATCCAACTCTTTTAGTATTGTGCTTTTTATGAGTTCTGCATCCTCAGTTTGCAACCTTAAATGGAATTACTGTGTTTGCTAATTGTAAACAAAGTACATAATTAACACAAACTTCCTTTTCTGCCTTTGGCATTACTTCTTATCTTTTTTATTTTCTAAATTTTGGCAGAAACTACAGAACCATACATATTTGTGAAACACAGTATACTGTATGCCTATATTTTGAAATGCATTTTTTTTTTCCTAAAAGTACTAGAGGGTGGGGCACTCAGAAGCAATTATTGCCTGACAGGACAAATCTTACTGAAAGTACGTGGATTGCTAAACCTTTTAGATGGAAAATTCCTCTCATACTTTTCACATTACAACAGTGTAATTATTCCAATCAGCAGATATGCAGTGTGAATCACAAAGAAAACAAGATCAGAGTAATATAAAGCTATAAACATATTCAAAGGGGAATTTTAGCATCTTTTTGCTTACAGCAAACTTTTTTTTTTTTCTTGGAAGCAGCAGAAAGAAAAGCAGTGGGGCTTGTTGATGTCAGCAAGTGTGCTCTTTGAAGACTTTGGAGGTGCAAAGCAATGAAAAAAATAATTCCAATTCAATAGTAAGAAAGAGAAAGGTGATGTTCCAGAAAAAAAATCCTTTTCCTTTCTCACCTGGGTGACAAAGCTACCTATAAATCTGTTCTCTCATGCATTTTGGGTGAGATCTCTTCTCTTGTAGAATTAATTCTGCACCATGGGCCAGGGCTGGAGGTGCCCTCTGGACAGAGGAACCCTGGTGTCCCTGCTTGGAGCTCTGTGATAAGCCTCTGCATCACAGGGGAGCTGTGGAGGAGGATAAACTTAGTGCACAGCCATGGTTTGTTTATAAAAACAAGTTGTCCTGGCAGAGAGTGTTAGCAGCCTTAGAACAGAGGCTGTCAGATCTTTTGGTATCTTTTTAGCTTTTATCTTCTGTCTGAGGGTTGCAGTGCCTTCTGCTGTGTCCTGGTGTGCACAACACTTACTTAAGGCATTGTCATAGCTAGAGAAAGGCTTTTGCTATTGTAACAGTGGATTTCTTGACTTGGTTAACTAACCTGTTAATGAAGCCTTTCATGCCATCTGCATCATGTCAGCAAAGTAATCTTCAGCTTAGACAGCAGCTGGGCATGGTTTTTCCTGACAGATGGTATCCTGTCATCTCTTTAGCAGCTGTTTGGACGTGGCTGTGTGTCAACGCCACCATGATATAATCATTGTATCCTGTGAAGCAAGCCCAATGTGACCCTTAAGGCACTTGGCATCGTGCTGTTGGTGGCATATTTTGCAAGAATATTTTGAAGAAAGGGTACGGAAACAAGAAATCCGAGCACGTGTCCCATATGTCCTTCCTTTGCACACTTTTATGGGAAGGGACAAATGTGTTCCAGCCCTTTAACAATAAGTCTTTTGCTGGTTGCAAACCTAAATTTTGGATTTAGAAAGCTATATAGAGTTACTAGGAGACCATGCCAGTTTTGTAGTAATGTTACATTGCTCTGGCTTTATTCCATTGATAGCAAAGAGAATCTTTTACGTTTAGCATTTAATTGAAGTTCTAGATGGTGTCAACCAGCAAATTTTAAAATCAGTGAGAGAATATTTATGCAATTGGTGGAAAGCTGTTTTAAGAACATACTTTCTCTCCCTTGATGGATGTGGTCATGGCAATTGATGGATGTGGTCAAGGAGAGGATACAAGAATTAACAGAATCAGTGCTCTGAAGAAAAATAGCAACAGGATAAATTTTCATGTTGGAATTCAAATGTTTAACCTGGTGGCTATAAGGAGATTCTTTACATTTTTAGACTCCTGTATTTTAAATTACGAGCCTTAGCCATGTGCTTTACATCTGAAAGCTCAGTTCTCTTTGCTGTTTGATGTGCTCTCAATGATCAAATATCCTCCTTTTTTTTCCTTTTTTTGTTTCCACATATGCATCTTCCACTTAATCCCATTACATGCTTTCACTCTGCCTGTGGTTGAGGTCCCATGTGTAGCACTAACAGCTGTGACACAGTTCCTCCTATGGCTTGGTGGCTCTCCCTGCAGAAGACTGGGGTGGCAGCCTGAGTGAGTTGTGTGTGTCTGTGCACCCACATGCACTGAGCTGCGTCCAAGCCACTTTGGCCACTATCACAGAGTTCAAAGAATCTCCAGCATGAGTGTTAATTTTGTCCAGATGTAAGTTCTTTTGGTCAAACTGAGTCATATGTAGGACCTCACCACAGGAATCTCATTTCTGATGCTTCCTTCTTTGACCTTTTCTATACAGTTAATTAGCAAGTATTGTGACTTATCAGTGAGGACTGGCAGGTGACAATTAAGTTTTCTATTTCTGCAGGCCAGTTATATGTGATTTTACTGCCAGGCAATACAGCTTTGGTCAGCTACATGGATGTAACAAAAAAAACTCACGTGGTCATTAAATCATTCAATGTTCCTCAGTGTTGAATAAGTATTAAAGAAGCTCAACATACAAATGTTGCATATTTTCAATGTAGTCAAGTGCACAACAATAGACTTCCTAGCTTCTTGTGCAGTTTTCTCTTTGTTTGTTTGTCTTTTTTGCTTACACTGAGAAATAATATTCCCAAGATTATTGTGGGTTCTCTGTGCTCAGTAGCTGGGGAGGCTTAAATGCTATTTTTGGCCAAATTCTTTACAAAGGAGAAGTGAATAATAACAAATATGTTACTTCTCTGTCATCATTGTTTCCAATAGATGGTTTAAAAAGGTTTTCAAGGACATGATGTTTTTCAAGACTGATGAGTATGCTTTTTTTAACTAAACTACAGCTTTAAGACAAAAAAAAACCTTTTCTAAACATTCAGGTTACTGACTTTGTGAGGATGCAACATTTGTTTTGAGCACCCTTGGCACATCACTGCACCTAGGTTTTGCAGCTGCTCTGGTTTGCCCAGGGATCCTTTTGAGGCTGTGAAGTTAATGGGAGCTGGATTGGTACCCAGGCACACCCAGCTGCAGTTTGGCTGCTGGTTCAGTGACTGGCCTCAGTTCAGCCAGATTATAGCTGGATTCTTTGTGCTGTTGGAGGGGCTGTCCCTTAGGTGAAATGTTAAACAGAAATCAAGTTACTAAAGTTTGAAGACTCAGACATAAAATGTGAGCCCATATATAGCTGTGTTAAGTCTAAGCCTCTGACTTTTGTGTTTGACCTACCATCTTTTTTGATTTCAGTATCACTTTTATTCTTATCCTCAAGCATGAGTGTTGTTTGCTGTGTGGTGTGAAACAGCTGTTCCCTTTAACCTGGGGCTGGTTGTTGAGAGATGTGTTCTCTATGCTGTGTTCACTCTTCTCTGGGCTGTGTTTTAAGGGTTAGTTAAAGTGGTTTGAGATCCTTGGGGCAGTGTTACTGCATGTTTAGTCTTTTACTACCTGCTATTACGTACTATTTTTTTAATTGCTTTGTATGCATGACCTAAATTTGTAAATCTAATACTCAAAATGGTGTGTTAGGAGGTTGAGAGCACACACCTATTTATTTGGAGACATGGTTTATTATGGTCCAGTTTCTGACCTTCCACCAGATTTCCTCATGGAACTATACTAAAAATAAATTAATAGTATCCAAATAAATAGTTCACATCCTATTCTCCTCCTAAGTAGAGTCCAAAGAAAGGATACAAAGTTTCATTCCAAAGCAGCTGACCTAGTCAGAGAAGGATCCTTCTGTCTGGTCTAGTGGGCCACTCCTAGTCAAGATGAAAACCTCCAAAAAGTAAGCAATTCCATTGCTTTTTCCCTGAATGTGTGTAGCAAGCAAGAGTAGAGCTCTTTCTGGACAAGGGGTGTGAGGCTGTGTTCTTCCCTTGAGGGAGAAGTAAATAATTTATTGAGAAAAGAAATTTGTTTACCAAATCCAATAGTACATGTATTTTTTATTAATTATATGCTATATTCTATCATTTTTTTTTTCACTGTGAACACTTGCTTTATTTTTCTAAACATATTAACTAATTGCTATGTGTACATTTTGCAATTTGAATGCTTGCATTGTCTCATAGCTAGATTTGCTGCCAGGCAATTATTGGTATCCAGTCAGACTGGATGAATAGAATTGTTGTACTTAGAAAGCTGAATACTTTTTATGGCTTAAGAAATTAATTAAAATGGCTACTATTTACCCTGCAGGTATAGCTTATACAACTTAATCCTAGTTGTAACAGATACAACTGTATTATGAGTCCATAAACACTGGTGTATTTCCAGCTAGGATTTATTATTTCCCTGTGTAGTGTTGAGCAACAAGTGAAGTTTATGTGAAACATTTGTGCTGGGAAACTTTATCACATTATCATGTGGCTTGTTTTTTGTTGTTCAGTCAGTTACAGTGATGAGAAGAGCCATGGTAAAGTCAAGACATAATTTGCCAGTGATAAACACAAGAAGCTTGAAGGCAAACTCTCATGCTGACTGTACTCAGTCCTTTCTGACTGATTTCTTCTTCCTGGACTTAGTTTAGTTAAGTGTGCATCAGTTCACTGTCTCCATGACCTATTAGAAACAAAGTCTCCTATTGAGGTGCATTTTTTGCTATAAAGTTTTTCTATTGCCACTAATACTACACCTGAAAAGGCAGATGCTTTATATGGATGATCCATCCGTGTGGCCATCCTCACATCAATTCCTTTGATGTCACAGTTTTCTGGAGTAGTGTGTGCCAGGACACACTGACTGGCTGCTGCTCTGGGAAAATGGGCTCCTGGGGCAGAGAGATCAGGCTAGGAGGAGCTCAGGAGCACATTCTGGAAAGCATGCTTCCTTTCAGAAGTCCTTGGCTGCAGCCCCAGCTGGCGTGTCCTGAGTGCCCTGACGTGGGGGATGCTCCCGTTCACACGACCCCGCATGGGGAGCCTGCAGCGGCCAGGAACAGAAACTTGGGAGGTCTCTGATGGGCCTGGACCAAGCCCTGTGTCAGACTCAGTGTTGATAATTGACTATTTCTCTGTCTGACATCATGCTTAAGTTCATGGTCAGAGGGAGAATCTGAAAAAGTAACTGAGAAAATTACAGGACTTCAGGAAGTATCAAACCACTCCCAAACAAACTGGAGGCGCTGCCACATTTACCATGAGGCTTCAGCTCTTCTTCTAGTAGAGCAGTGGGAATCCACATTCAGTAAGATTTCAAGGAAGAAGTTCAATTTTCTTGGAATCTTAGTAACTGGTCTTATTTTAGGGGAATAGTGAAATTTTTATTGTTTTATTTCATATAGAGTAATCTTCTGTTATTATAAGACGGAAATAGTTTGCTAATTCTCATGATTGTTTTATGATCTTTCATATTACCAGTGGCTTTGTTTTCTTAAATCTTCAACTGAGCTCCTTTAGCAGAAGTTGTCTTGAACCAGGTTTAGTTATATTCCTGCTGTGTAGGCCAATGTTTGGCAAAAATGATTGTATTTATCTCACTCTTCAGGTTGCTCCAAGCACTTTTCTGCCAACAGTATTTGTTTGTTTGTTAAAAAAATGATGTCTCTGAACTTTTGACTTCTGTGATATTCCTCAAGGCAGTGATATTTATAAGAGTAATGAAAATTTGCACCTTCCTTTGATGAGATGGATGAGGATGGCAGGGTTAAGTGGAGACCAGCAGATCCTGCTGGTTCCTTCTGATCACATGGTGGCAAATATGCATTCCTTTTCATGCTCTGAATTTACTTTGAAGAATATCTCTGCTATTCTCACTCTGTCAGTGGCTGTTTCAAAAATTCTTCTACTTTTTGGGTCAAAGCCCTTACATTTGGGACATTGGCTCGCCAAGATACTTGTACATGGCCAAAACATATATTTTTTTATGGAACTTTAGAACTTTTTTCTCTCCAGTTCTGCATCTGGGTTTTCTTTTTTCTTCGTATTCTCCCTGTTGTTTTTGTTTTCAGGGTGGTGATGAGTTTATTCATTGTAATAGCATTCTAATGCAATGACATAAATCCCTTGCTAGTAAGAAACAGAAATAACAAATAGCTTCATATACCTTCAGTGCAAAGCACAGGAAGTCTAGAGTAACAAATATCAAATAAGACAAGTTGGAAGAGTTGTCAGAGCACTGGGATGTCAGTGAAAAGGTGTGGAAGTAAAAAGCCTTTGCTGTTTTATGTGCCCTACTTGGAGGCTGTTGTGTGCTGAAAAGTCCATTGCTAGATTGCATGCTTATTTCTCTCTAGAATATCTCTGTTTGGGAATTTTCTTTTCCTTTAAGTTTACAGGAGAAAAGAGACTTCTTTTTGCCTACATAAAACTTTCTACTGTTCCTCAATAATGATCATTAGTAGCAGTTAAGTGAGGGAAATATATGCCATTAAAACCCAAGGGAGGCGTGTTTAGGAGAGGCAGATGGGCTGAATGATCTCTTAACTCAATTTTCTGTAATGTGGGAGGCTAGGAGTGAAGTTTATTAGCGTGGGCTTTATAATAAAAACTTCCTTCTGACAAGTTTTCCAGGGATGAACAACCAACCCACCCTCCCAGGCCAGCAAAATGTGAACCTCATGGGACTCAATCTCATTAAATGTCTTGGTCACTGCACAGCATAATTTGAACCCATAAAGAAAAAACAAATTCAGATTGTGTTTGCAGCCATTGTTATTTTTAGTTAAGCCACAAACCATTAATGGCTGTTTAAAGTAGGAGGTTCTGCATTTTTCTCCTCAAGCATGTGCTGCTTACTTCCTACCCGTGCAAATAAAGAACACTTGGTCCCTCCAAGGCCACTGGAAAGGCTTCAGAGTAGTCAAGTTGCACTAAAGCTCTGAGAAGGGATCCTGTCTCTGCCTCATACAACCTCCTTAGGGATGACTGTTCCCAAATGATTTGTTCCTCTGCATAATGAAAGGCCAAGGTGCCACCTTTGATCTAACAGGATGTGAAAGTGGGCCTTGGCAGTAAGTGCCCTTCCCAGTTGTGGTCTTGGATGACTTCTGGCAAGTTGATGTGACTCTTCACGTTTCTGATTTCTCTTTGAGGTCTTTACAAAGGTGCAGCTGTTTCTGACAGATGTTTGTGTTCAGCCCTGTGTTTCTGCTGTGCAGAGTTGGAATTTTGCTTTCAATCTGAAGTAAATTGATTATGACAAAGAAATTATCAGGTAGATACCTTAGCACCTTTTGTTTATGATAATTATCTTCCTCCAATCTCTTTTTGTATCCCTAACCTAGAGGTATTCTTGAGGTCAGCTGCTATTAAACACATCCAAGCATGTATTGTATTGAGGTAGGAAGAAGAAAACTCTGCAAACCAATTTTCAGCTGTATTGACAATCTTCTTCCTAGAATGGTATTTTCTTCTCTTCTTGCTCTCTCTGGTTTGGTGTTTCTTGGGGTTTTTTCCCTGTAACTCTCCTATTTCTTGTTGATTATTTCCTCTGCTGTGATGGCGGTACATTATTGTGGCAGCCCAGTGTTTCTGTACAACCAGATTTGTGATTTGTGTTCTGTACAACCAGCTGTGATTTGTTTCTGTACAACCAGATAAAATTTAGCTTCCTATCTTCCAGTAAGACACTGCTGTGTATTTTAAAACATTGAAATAACTATTGTCATTTGTAATAAATAACCCAATATTTTAATTTCCTTGCTTTCTCTTTTCCCTCAAAAGTGATCATCTTCACTTGCTTTTTTACCTGAAACTAAAAATTAGTCCAACAGAGCATTTAAAGATGCTTAGTTGGCATTCCTGACAAGTCCTAGTGGAAATTCTTGTATGTTTTCAGTTAAACTCTAAGTGCTTAATATTTTCCTAGAGGAGACCATATTACAACTGTATTAGAATAAGCCCCTATTTTCTTCTTGTAGACTTTTTAAATTTTTTAAAGGTTCCTGGTTTATTTCAATCTTTTCAGCCTTTCCTTGTGGAAAATATGGCCACCAGTCTTTGACTGGGATTGTGTGAATTCCATTGATTGTGAAAGATGTGATTACAGAGGTAAAGCTTTAGAGAGGAGGGATCATCTCTTGAAGTGATTAATCTCTTTGAAAGGGCATAAAAGGAAGTTGGAAGTTTTATTAACTGAAGTTACAGTTTGTTACCTTTATATTGCCAATGATTCCTGTAAGAGATATGATGACCCTACAGCACTTTTAAATATTTGCAAGAAAACATACATAACCACTGACCTATAGGCCTGGTGTTCTGAAAATGCCCACCATGTTTTGTTCAAGGAGCTACAGTTTCCTTCCACCTGTTCTGAGATCTCATGGGGAATTGTCGCCATTAGATATGACCTTACAAACTGACAACTATCTGTAAAGTGGAGTTATCTCTTTGGATTCTGCTTCACCTCAATAAATCATGGCAGGTTCCTTCAGATGGAGCTTTAGAGAATCTAAGCTGCTCCCCCTCTCTCTTTAACCCTCTGATTTTCCCTCTCAGTGAGAATATGCAGAGCTTCTACAAACTGGTCTCCTAAATTCAGTAGCTATGATGCCTGCAGCAGACTGTATGACTCTGCCCAGCCTACCCAATCAGCTAATGTACAAACTCACACCTCTTTGGAATTCAGCTTTATTAATGCAAAAGAGAGAGGGTGCAAGCCACACCCCTGCCTTCAGATGACCTGGAATTCTTAACATGAAACTCCTAAGCCACTCTTAATTGCTTATATTTCTCTGAGTCAGAAAGGGTGATGGAGCCATTTGTTTTTGGAAGAATACCCTTGTTTTCCTGCTCCTAGAATGTTTGCAGGTCTATTGTTACTGAGTGGCAATTCTGACTTTGGGCCTCTGGTTTGTGCTGTCATACAAGATATTTTTGACTTTGTACTGACCTTCCTTGCTTAATATTCAAAGCCAGTTGTTACATATCACTTTCCTGTGTTTTTCTTGCCTGCTGATTTGCTCCAGAAGATGATGCTTAGATTACTTGCAATCCTAAAGGCCAGAGAGGATTTGGCATTGGTTTGGGTTGTTACTGTGGTTGAGTGAATCAGTTTGCCCTGGACCTCCCAGCAGAGATAAGCAGACTAGAGGCAACCAAAGTTTCCAGTAAGAACAATGCTCAGTCAGTTCAAAATGCAAACTGGGGACATAAAATCTTTCTCCCAGAAGCACTTTTAAAAAACTAAGTAAAAAGTAAGAGGTGCTTATAATACTTTCCAAAGTATTTAAGCCACTATAAAACTTTTTTTTTTTAATTGATATGGCAGTAAACTGAAGTTATGTAATATGCCACTCCTGTCCTTCTGCACAGGCATGCAGAAGCTGCTGTCTGTGGCCCCATCTTGAGAAGTTTATAATCCAAATAAACAAGACAGACCAAAGCCAGAAGGAGAAGTAAACAGATGTAATGATGCACCTATGGTTCTGCATCTGGCCAGTAGCAGAGCTCAAGTTAATCTGAGGTGTTTGTCACAAGAAATATGTTGTTTCTGAACATATATGAAAAAGAACCTGGTTGCTGATCATCACAAGCTGAGTCAATTGACTTTTATGAACTACTCGCTCCAATTTCAGAGGCAAGACGTAGGAAAAATGTGTTGATTTAATGAACTCACAAACTGAGACAAAAGAAGTAAGAGCATCATCATCATCATCATCATCTGTGCCAGTAAATGGAATCAGAAATAACATGGCCCTTATCACAGTGGGATATGCTGACATACACACCCACAATAACTGAGTGCTCTTTACCTTGACATAGTGTTGCCTTTTGCCCAGCCTGGAGGTGAAAGTTGAGATAATTTTAGTGAGGAGGTGATATAAAAGGGGGTCTTTATTTGAAGGCCTTCAGGAGCAGTTATGGAGAGATGTCCACAGAAGCCCACCCCCACCTAGGGGTGAGCACATTTTTTATAGGTTTTAGGAAATTAGCATAATTGATAAAAATCACCAGTTAGGAGGACAAGTGGTGATGCAATTCCCACCTCTCCCCCCCGAGGTCAGGCCCCTTCTCTGGAGCCATCCCTTTTGGTACTAGTTGTACTTTTTCCATGAGAATGTATCTG
Organism: Peucedramus taeniatus; assembly: GCA_013400575.1. NCBI lineage: Eukaryota > Metazoa > Chordata > Aves > Passeriformes > Fringillidae > Peucedramus > Peucedramus taeniatus. The sequence continues at coordinate 17,884 of WBNO01033407.1, forward strand.
GAAGAGTTGTTCTCGGCCTTGGTTCCCAGGAAGAACCAAGATAGCATGGAGCCTTGTACCTCCCAGGGCTTGGAGCTCTGGAATTTGTTTTGTCTTTCTGCTTAAGAAAACACCATGGAAAAGTACTTGAAAACTAGTCACTAATACAAAAGACTACAAAGCTACAAATACATGTGTGAAGAATACAGAGAACATAAAAAAGAAAAAAGGCAAAACACAAACGGCATCAATATAGCAAAAAAGATGAGATTCTGGGAATATTTTAATATTTTAACTATTCCAGATTGGTAATGCATATTTTTGTGTCCTCATATCTAACCATCAGCAGTTATTTTATGCCTTTTATATTCTTGTTTTTAATTCAGTACAGAGGCAAGCTTGTTTAACTACTTGCTCATTTCTGATTAGAATTTTTCTCCAAGGCCATTGACATAGTTTTCTTTGTTCAATTAAATCTAGTTAAGTAGTAATATTTCCTGAATAACAGTATCATTGCAGCAGAGAAAACAGCTCAAACAAATTGCACTCTATACTCACTTGCTAGGCAGACATCCGCACACGAACGTTATTAATTAATGTAATTAATAGGTCTCATTTTAATTACAGTAATACAATAGTTATAAATAACTTTACAAGGTATTTAAAATGCCCTATGTGAACAACTAAAGGGATTTTTGGTATCAGCTACTTGAAGCAGAATTTTTGCAGTGTACAAATAATTTGGGGACCAAGACAGAGAACAAAAACTGTCTTTCAGCAGCAGCATTTTATAATTTTGAAAAAGAAATGTTATCACTTGGACCTGGGCTCTCTACCATTTCACTTGGTATGCATAAGTTCATACTAGCTGAAAGGATAGTCCTTTACCTTTTTAGAGAGCAGTAGAAAGGGAAGCAGAACTGAAGGAGAAAACTAATATTGATCACTTGATGTGGACAGTGATCATCTAACTGTGAGCAGCATCTAAATACGTGCAGCCTGGCAGAACCTGCCAACATTTACTTGCATGATTATTTTTTGGCATCTATGAAAAGTCACCTTCTGATTGCTTCTTTGAATAGTTTTTTCAGGACAAATAATGCAGGTTTGCTTTGGCTTAGTGTGCAAGGGGCAGGGGGATACTAGACAGTACCTAATGTTATCAGGAAATGAATGCAAATGTATTGAAATTGAAGATATTTTATTGCCCTCCCTTCCTTCCTCTCCTTACTTTCTGACACTTACTTTCTAAGATGATAAATCCAATAAGTTAATATGTGACACTCCTGTCTTTGTGATTTTTGTCCTGCATGGAGGTTTTTGATACAATTACATTTGAGTCACTGCAGTTAAAGAGAATTAACTTTAAATTAAGTATCTTTTTTTATTTCAGTGGCCCAAAGTCAATCATTGAAACAAACAAGCCCTTTAGTTAACTGTTTCCAGATTTTTAAAAATTTTTTTTAGTGTCTGTTACACTTTTCCCTTGAGGTACCAGGTGAGGCAAAGTTGTATTTTTATCATATTGAGGAAGTTCAAACTTATGATACTCAGGAAATTCTTATGTCATCATGTAAATATTTGATATCTAGTCTGAGTTAATAATTCAGACTTCTTTTGTAGTCATTAGAGAAAAACAAAACAAAACAGGAACCTACAGAAGAAGATTGAAATCAATAAGAAAGGAGAAAATTATGTTGGTTTGGATGACTTAGTTTTTTGTGTTACTGTTCTTTCTCCCACGTTCACCAGAATGTTTCTCCCCAGAGCAGTCATTGATTGTTAAGGTTTCCCTTTTCTCATGCCCAAGGCTGAAGTACACTGCCCTCATCATCTTGTCCTGTTTTAAGCCTGAAGAAGTTGATGTATTTCCTGGCAGTGCAGGACTTGTGACCATTCTCTTTGGTACAAGCAGCACTGAAGGATGGACTTCTCTGCATGTACTGTATCTCAGAAGCTGTAAACCATTAATCATTTGCTCTGCATTGTTCCATTTCTAGACAAGCATGCACTGATTTGTCATGATAAAGGGGCAGGCCATCAATAGGCAGTGACAAGTCTGGGACAGCCCACTTTGCCTCTAGTGAGGAGACTCAGGAATTACCTCTGAGCTTAGCAGTGTCATATGTGCATGATCTCTTTCTTGTGGCACATGGGAAACAGAATGAAGTACTAAAGGGACAGCAGAGTTCCCCAGATTCCAGCATGTTTCCTTTGTTATGAAATGTGTTGAAAATTCTTTTGAAGGACCTGTTTTGGAACATAAAGTGGCATTGCTGTACAGAATTTACCTGTAGAAGAGATGAAAGTAGTTGTGACATGACCAAAGCTAGAATAAAGGAAGTGCAATATGGCAGGGAACTATAACCACAAATTTAATACACTACTTATGCACCTAAGCTGGCATCTAGGTGGGAATGAAGAGCCTAAATTCAGAATATTAATTCAGGAAAATTCAGCCAAGCTGATATTCAGGTATTTTCACAGATGTAAACTGTACCATGTGGAAAACCCTGCACAGTTTTCTTAGTTTCTCTTTGCATTGAGTTGGCTGCTTAAGGTGTATTGGCATGCAGAACAAAATCATTTCTCTGCCTGAGTTCTTTGGTGAGCCTGATATGCATGGCCAGGCCTTACCAACCTGCACCAAACTGCCTGAGATAGCTGTAAAAAAAGACAGAAGGGTAATTCCTGGATCGTTCTCAAAAGTAGCTGGATGATTGTGCTTTCCTCAGTTCTGCCCTAGGGTTCCTGAACCAGGAGAGTCTGACTGGTATTGCCAAACTGAGGATGACATTTCTGAAGATGATTGTACTCTAGGTTAGTTTATAATACCAGGACTAGAGCCCAAGCATCTGAACTTCTAGGTCATTTCTCACCCTGAGCTAATATTTTAACAGTTTTACCTTTTTTTTTTTTTTAATTTTACCTGCAGCCAACTGGTAAATATGATAAATTTGTAGGCTTCATTTCTGACAGTTGTTTGGAAAGTTGAGAATTGATTGTTAATGCTTTAATACTCTATTTTATGCCAGTGGTTCTTTGTTTATTTTATTGGTGTTCAGACGTGAACATTCAGGGCGATGCAGTGAAAACTCAGGTCAGCAGACACTGGTCAGTGACAATAAAATCCAGTGTTGGGTAAAGTGTTTCAGTTCTCAGGCTAATGATACTCACATAACAAAAGTAGATTTTTAGATCCATTTGTGCTGCAAAAGTAGAACTTTTGCAGCACAAATGGGAAAGATCAGTATCAGTAGATTGTAGTGTCTTCAGTGATAATATTTAGGTGTTATAATAGATTGCCATCAAAAATACATAAAAATAATTTTATTTATTCTACACTAAATATGCATCTGATGTAAGAGACCCTTTCTTCTAGGAACTTTCAGTGCCAGTAAACCACCCAGTAATCACCCAGCATGGAATAGCAAACAGAGCTGAGCAAGAGGAGCAGCTATGAGAGATCATTTAACAAAGCTAAAAGTTTTTAGAATAAATGTTAGTTTTTATAACTGATAAACAATTTGTAAAAATATAAATATGAAAAGATACTGTCAAATGCTATGAAATTGAAGCTATTCAAGGGAACTAGTCAAAATGTCTTATATAATAGTGAAAGCCCTATTTAATAAACACCAGCTAAAGGACTCAAACCTGTTGAAAATATTTTTCATTCAATGTGAGTTCAAAAGGTCACTATGTGGCATTCCTCCTCACAGCCAAATCTACTGAAGTTAGCATGCCTTTAGTAAACAAATTCTGATTAAAAGCTATTCAGAATTGTCTCTATTTGCTTTGTTGCAATCACATTGTAGATATTTTCTTTCTACAGCAATCAAATTCATGACATCTATTTAATGGAGCTAAAATGGATTATGCATTAGGCAGCATTGCTTTACACAAAAGAGAAACACTAAAGTGTGTGTACCTGTAAAATAGAGTGATTTAAATGTATTCTGCAATAAGCATAAATGGTTAGCAGGGACTTGAATTAGAATACCTTGGACATAAAAATGCATTTAATTTGTTGGTTTATTTTTTTAAACAAACATACATTAACTGAACTTGATAGTAATTCTGAAAGACAGGTAAGTGTTGCTACAAACATATAGCAGATGGTTAAACTGACATAAATGGAGGGTGAGAGATTTGTTCAAGGTCAGAGAGCAAGTGCCCAGGAGTTCTGACATATAGTTAGTTCTCTGTTCTGATCATGAAACAAATCTCCTTTGTTCTACATATTTGCACATTACACTTTAAATGAGTAGCCATATTATTTTGCTTGTGCTTCCAAAATACAAGTACAGGGCACACAGAAGAGACACAATCTATGATTTTTGCCTTTAAATTATTGCAATTTTTGTTTAAGGATTAAGGGCACAGAGTTACATACTGAGGACACTTGCATCATCCTCTGCTACAGTGAGTAGTTTGCTGTAGAGATAAGTGGATGACTGTGGTTGATTTCTTGATTTCTATCCTCTTGCCACTTCCTTTCCCATACCTGCAGTGTGCCAGTTTTAATCTGTCAGGAATCTAAATACCCTTCAGGTTTGGTTTGCTGATTGAGTCCTTCCTTCCTTGAACCTCCAGTTTCTATACTGGACCTACAGGAGGCTCACACAGTATTTAATAGAGTGTATTTCTCATCTTGACTCTTCTGCCTTTTTACCTGGACGCAAAGATTTGTCTTCTTTTTTTCTCTTTACTGTTGGTCAGCATATCCAAATACATTAATAGCTCAGTTCTGTTAGAGCCCCCCATTATCTGAAAGAGATAGTGTTGTAATTATGAGATGTTTCATAACTGAAAGTTGAATATAAACAAGTAGGTTTTATCTTTTTTTTTTCTATCTATGTGAATGCAAACAAGAAAATTCTTACACTTTTTTCCCACTTTTGGCCAAGTTCTAAATGGTCATCTTGATGAATAAATATGGCAAGTCTAGTTTAAACATGGAGTGAGTGACTGCAGAAGGTTTATTTATTTTAATGGTTTTCCATTCAGATTGAATATAAACAGAAAAAGCATGAAAGTTATCTCTTAAATCCAAACCAGAGTTTTGGCTGAGCTTATTAAGTCTGAAGCATTTGGACTTCAAACAAACAAACAAACAAAAAATATCTCTTTTTGTATATGAAATACATTTGAAATAACTTCTTCCAGCTATTTAATTTTCATTTCAAATGCTTTTTTTGTACATTACAAAGTGCAATCCAAAAAACAACCCGGTCAAATAAGTACCAAACTGTTACCTTCACTTTACATATGTAAATCAGAGAGTTTATGTGACATATCTAAAGTCAAAAAGCAAAATACCACAGAACAGGATTTAGAGCTGAGAGGACTCTAATCCACCAGGCTGTGCTCAGCCCTCTGAACATGACTTTTATTGTGCACCCAAATACCAGCTGGTGATCACTTGGAGATTGATGGTAGCATGCAGCTCTGGAATGTGCTCCTAAATTCACTCTTTGTGTCAGTCTTCATGGTGCTAAAAAGAGTGAAAAACGTTTGTGTTCTGTGTGTTTAAACAGCAATTGTGCTGCCCACTGAGCATGGCTGCCTGCAGGCTTGGAGCACTCCTGCTCCCAGGAGCCAGCAGTAGGGACAGCAGTGACAGCAGTGTCCTATAAATGACACCTAGCAGTGACAGAGCCAAATCCATACAGGAAAAAAAAAAAGTTTAAATATAATGATTTTCACTGCACACATGCTTGGAGATATTTTATTTTTAAAATTGACATTTAAACAAAACTCACCCCGTGTCTTAATTAACTTAATATTGAAAAATATTGAGTTTAATATGAAACTCATAACAGTCTGTGATGTTCAGCAACACAAGCAGAAAGCATTGATGATGAAATTAATAGTTCCCAGTTGTGTCCAACCACTGAAGTCCTCTGGGGGATGTGGCCAAAACCCATATTCAATGAAGCAGGTTGGGTCATAACAGTAATTTGAAAAAAAAAAAAAAAAAATAAACCAACTTAAGGTGCAATCTGGTGAAACCACATGTCTGTTCCTCCAAAGGGATTGAATGCATATTATACACCAGAAAAATCTATTTCAAGAGAAAAAAAGAACCAACTGCTCAGACTTTTAAAGATAGGTTTGATCTTTGCTTTTCTCCCAAACCAAACTTTCCTTGGCTTCAGAAAGCGTCCCAAACTCCCACGTCCAGAAAGCAGCTTACTTCCTGTCAGTGGAAAAGGTTGGGTGGCCTTGCAGCTGCAAAATCAAATTTAATCCAGGAGCTCAAATTAGGCTACAAGGGGTAGTACAGTGGGTACTCTACTAAACTATACAGAACAACAAATAAATAGAGGAAAAGGAATTAAGAATATTGTGGAAAAGTATTCTATCATTCTAAAATTTCTGTAAATAGAAATAACAATGGAAGATTTGGATAAATGCAGTTGTGACACAACTGTGGAATTGAGCCTGGCTGTTGCTTTTGGTAAAATTTGTTATCTCCAACATAATGACCCTTCTGGCATGGTGTTGAACTAGGGGTTCATGGAGGGTTCACTGAGCAGGGGATGCCATTTGTTGACCTCCAGCTGCTTTGTTTTCTCACATAGTCGAGTGAGAATAAGTGTTTCTTTTATCCTTCCCAGATGTAAAGCAGAGCTTGCTAACTATCTTGACTTGGTATATTGAGATGATTATCTGACATATAGACAAGAGTATGTAGACACCAGGTATATGCATCCCATTGACATCCTGATACTGAGGAAACAACAAAACACACCCAAAAAAGTGGTTTACCTATTTGTGTGTGATACACACCACATCGCATACTTGTTTGTTTAATTTTGCTATGGGCAACTTTGCTGTTTTTATGAGTATCCCACTAAATTCAGGGGTTTTTTATGTATAAAAATACTAGCCTTTAGTTCAGCAGTCAACTGAAACAAATATATTACTGTAATTCTTTTGAATGAGAAATACCGCCTTCCAAAGTTTCTTCAGCTCATAAGTGGGTAAATTTTACATTATTTTAATGAAGAATGAATGAAAGCTAAGCTAAAGGGATTTAGCTTGATCTCTTCATGCCTGATGTTTGCCTGATAGCTAATCCTAATTTGATTAAATTGATAATAATAATAATAATGAAACTGTAACCAAGCCTGCATATACTAAATTGCCCTATTTTGTACAGAGTAGTGGTGAGAAGTGACTGGTGAAGATAGGAACAATATGTTTTAAGGAGATCTGTGGATAAAGTAGCATGGCTAAAGTTGCAGTACAGTTGGTAACATCAATAAAGACAAGGATTATTGCAGCAAGGGCAATGATGCCAATTGTAGACATAGAGAGATTTGTTGAATCTCTGGAGAGGTTGTTCTTTGAGGGAGAGAAAGGAATATAATGGAAAGGGTCCCTCTGCCTTGCCAGAGTGAAGTGGATTCTTACTTTATTACAGAAACCATAATGAAACTTTTCAGTGGATGAGCTGTGTTTTCTCAATGAGTTTTTATTAGCTCTGGTAACAAATAATTTGACAGCTTAGTGAAAATATGCTTAGAGAGAAAAGGACTGCATGTGAGCTGATGTTAAGAGTCTTTTCAGTCTGAAAAGAAGTTGGGAGACTGCTGTCATACTTTCATTATTTCAGGTGTTGATTATTCTGAAACATTTGATAGATCTTCAATTCGGCGTCACAGTTGTTGGTACATCAGCAAAGATGTACTAACATCTCAAAACTGCAGACTGCTACTCCCCAGTAGCTGTCAGTTTTACAAAAGCCAAATTCTGTCTTCACTGTCTACAGACTACCTGGATACATCTGCAAAGTACTCACTTAGATTGAACAGAAAGATAAATGTGCAAAGAAAGACAATTCTAGCAGTAAAACAACCTACCTTTGACCCAACCTTACTTACAGTCTCCCTGTTCCTCTCTTTCCCTTCCCAGTAGTCAAAGATGGCTCAGCTGACATCATCTGACCCATCTGTTTGTGGGAAGTAAATAGTCAGGTACTTAAACCTAAGCCTTAAAAGGTTTGCTTTTATCACAAAAGAAATAGCCTGAATGAGATACAAAACTAAAGAGAAGTCTGCTCAGACCTTGTTCTCCCAGTGGCAAATGGGATGAAGATGTATGATTTAGAAAAACAGCTCCCAGATTGTTGTTGCCCTGTTCTGACTTGGAGACTATCACAAGCTTCAATCTTAATTAATTTTTTGGGCAGACAATTACAATAATTCACTTTCTTCCATTTCTCATAGCTCTCTGTAAATTTGTATCAAAGAGTTTCAGTGTCTGCATACAGTCAGGGGTTTAGCTGTCCAGTTAGTCTGATTGCTCTTTGGAACATTACTCTGTGCCTGAGCATCACAGGAAGAAGCACAGCCGTTCTTCCAGTAGAATGATTGGTGGCCCACTAGGAAAAAAAGAGAGAGAAAACACAAGAGTTTACAATGAAGAGATATACTTCTCCCAGAAGAAGTCAAGCTATGTGGAATCTGTCTGACTTCTCCCGGGGTGCGGCTTTTTTTTCCTCACTCTGTCTCAAAAATAATGTCATACTTGGCAACTGAAAGCTTCTCACTCCTGCATCTGGAAAACAAAAACATCCCTAGTGCCAATGGCAAAGCCACTGTGTGCACCCAGGCTGAGCTTTGCAGCCTTTGGGCAGTGTGGCAAGGGCTCTCTCTCTCCCTGGGTTTTGGAGAGCAGCCAAAGTGTAAATTCTGTGTAACTGTGCAGGCTTTGAAGTTTGCAGCTCTTGGAGAGCAGCTTTCCTGCTGCAGAGCTGTTGTACACAAGCTTGTTATACACAAGGCTTGGAGGAGAGAGGTTCCCATCTGACATGGATAACTCAGCTGCAGTAATCTTAAACCCAGTTGGCCTGTCTTTATGGCTCTCCATGCTTGCCAAAGTTGTCCTTTTTGTTTTGGGACCAAAACTGAGAACAAGGCCTGGACAGGATAATAATGAGCAGAAAAGAACAAGGTAATATTTGAAAAAATAGGATATCTTCTGGAAAGTTCAGTAAAATGGCAGTATTTGTAGCATCTTTGGAAATAAAACATGACAATTGCATTTATATAAAATTATAACTGCACACTACATGCCAAAAAAAAGGAAGCCTGCTTTTCAGTGTTTTTATTGAAATGCCTATACAGACTTCAGAGGAGTTATTCGAGGTTTACAGTGAGGTAAATGGAGAAATAACCTATAGTTATTATGCCCAGAGGTGTCTACAGTAGAGCCTAGTGAGACTAGATGGCTGCAGGGTGTGGGTGGTCTTGCATAATGCTCAATGAAGGAATCTCAAAACTGGGATATTTGGCAAGACTTAGGATAGCTGTGTAACTGCAGTTCGAAAAACATTGACACATTTTTCCTCTTTGTTTTGGAGTGGGTTTTCTGTTGTGGAATGTGGTGTGATTTCACATGACAATATCTGTGAAAATGAAATCACATCTCTTCTTCATAATTTGAAGCTTGAGTAAAGAGGCATGGAACATCATGGGGTGTCTTGGGTTGATAGGTGTGCCACAAAGCCATGTTAATACATTTTGCCACACACGAGTAAGTGGCTTTCTCTTCTCATGTGTTTGCTTTTGCTTAGAAAGCACATTCCTTCTGCACAAAACTGGCAGCTACCCACACCTCAGAGGATCTGCCCTCCTTTTTTCTTCAAAGTACTAAATAAAAGATGAAAAATTCTGTTACAGATTTTGGTAATTTTAATAAAACAGCACTCTGTCATAAGTTATTTCCCTTTTGGTACAACTTTTAAAAAGGCACAATGTTAAAAGCCAGTTAATACTCGATTGCAATTTTTTTAAAGTCTGTGAGTTACCAGGATTTCAGGAGTTTTGTGTATCTTGCAAATTGTGGAAAAAAAAGAAAAAGAAAAAAAAAGACCCATCTACTGACATATGTGAACGCTCTGCTTAAGGTCAACTGTTAACTGGTATGTCTTTTCCTATCAACACATGGTCCCCTTCACAAAGAGCTATTGAGTGTTTTACTGCTCCTAATGTATTTGTTGAGCTGCTCAAGGTGACAAATTGTTCTTCAGACAAGCTAAAGCCACCTCTGGGCCTGATTCTCCAAAGACTTCACCTTGCTGTTCTGATTTCCCTTTATAAAAGACTTCACTATCTCAGTCCAGTAATTTTTAAATTTTCACTCACGTAGCAAATACACCCACAAGTATTTGAGGTGTATATTTAAACCAGATCATATTTAGATATCATTGACATTTCCTTTTATTTACTCTCATTCCAAATGCAGCAATTAAGTTTCCTTCTAGCAGATTATACATTTTAGCTCTGGGCAAAAAGAGGGTTCTGTTTCAGCCTGTACTATCTGAACTCCATTCTTCTCATTCAAATGATCTTGTTAATTAGTTAGCATGTGATTTTATGAGCACTTGTAAATCTATTTTCTCCCCTTTTGCCTGCTCTTTTTTTTTTTAATAAGAATACAATTAAACCCCTTTCAGATGGATTCAGAAGCAAGCAAGTGTGCACATCTGTGATTTCTAGTTCTTATGAAGCTATTACCTCCTATATAAAAAGCCAGGTGTCATTGTAACAGCATTAAAGAGTAAAAACTCTTTTGCATGAAGAAGAGATAACAGAGATAAAGAAAAGGTCAGAGTTCCCATCTGACCTTTTTTGGGCCCTGTGTGGTTAATAAGGCACACAAGGGACTGACCAGTAGCACATGAGGCTACTTAAGGCTCTTTGGTGGGATGACTGTGTCCCCAGGCACAATGGGATTTGCTTGGGAGTGGCTCAGGGATGGGTTTTGGTTTGAACACTGCATGAGCAGTGGCAAAATGCTTCAGCAGCTCCCTTATCTCAACCCCTTAAGCAGAAGGAATCAATACATATATCATCAAAGAAAAGGAATATTGACAGTGCAAAGGTGACTAATTTTGAAGTTTTGAAAAGAAATATTCTGGCTTTACTTGTTCTCTTTCCATACATAAAATTGAAAAAGTAGTCACTGGTGTTCTCAGACTTGCAGTATTATAGCAGACTATTTCCACAAGTACTGTATAAACTATAAAAATTATGCATTTATTTCTTCATGTTTTTACACTAAAAAAATTAAAAATAAAGCCAAGAAAACAATAATTAAAATTGTTGCATTCTTGAGAAATCTGATACCATTTAGCTAAATATTTTTCAGTCATTTCTGCTAAGATGTTACAAACCAGAGAGATTTGTAAATACAAAATAGAAAGGGAAATATTTAAACTAAAATAAAGCAGACCTTTTCTCTTGGCTGAAGTTTTTTGGTTTTGAGTTTTTTTTTTTACAATTTTTTGTAATTTTGCAAATGCCTCAGATATCACTCACATTCTTAAAATACATAACCATTCCATTCAATGGTAGCAACATTATGTGTAGTGTCTATATGTCCAAATTACTTTTTCACCTGTTTAAACATGACCTGTGGGCAAAAGGGGACCATTTCCATTAGATGTTATAAGCGAAAACTTTGTTGTACTTTTATATTTATTTCTATTTAAAAGAAAAAAAAAGGAAAAGAAAATTGGTTTCATTCCAGTTCTTAGAAAGTGAGATTTTACATTGCAGTCTCACATTTGGCATGGGCTGGCATATTGGCACAAACTCAAGGCTTAATGAGGCTTAAGAGAGTTTTACAGCCTCCATAATCAGAGGCTGACATTGAGCTTGCTGCTAGATGTACACAAGGCGTGTGATTTGTGCACCCCACACCCCATGAGAACATAAAATGAAACAGCATTGTATTGCTGACTTCCACATCACTAAGGCTATGTAAAATCCACGCCAATTTGGGCAGCAGAGGTTCCCTGGGGAGATGAGCCCATCTTCCTGGGAAGCTGTGTTTGTGCCCATCTCTGAGGTGCTGTGTGAGTGGATTGCTGTGCTTCACTCCCTGCTTGTTTCTGAAGCACAGACACCAAATCTCTGCCTTTGCTCTGCACTTCCCCATAAACAGCCTTCTGAGACTGAATCCTTATGCCAGCAGGAAAGAGGAGGAAAGCATATTATTTCTTGCACTCTCCCACAGGGGATCCTAAATTAAAAGCTTGACAGACCATCCTAGGCTTGCTGAAAGAAGCCCTGCTAGGCTGGAAGTCCAGGGATGGTGGAGTGCAGGCGTGACTGCATGAAGTCTCTCACGTGTCACAGTTTATCCACAGTTTATCAGTGGATGGATTCAGAGCTTTGAACTTAGGCTAGGGATGCTAGCATGCCATGGCTGTAGTTTACCAAACCCTGTAACATAAAGATAATTCTTGATTATGTTGAAATCACTCTTGATTATGTCAAATGTTCGGTAGTAAGTGGTTATGTGAGTCTGCAAAAAGGAAGTTGTATTTTGGGAAGGTCTTACTAAAAATTGCATTAATTTCAGTAACAAATGCATCAAATGTCCTTATAAGATTTCAGCCAAGGAAGTCACTTATGGTCTTTCCTCTACATTTAGAGATTATTATATTCCTTAGTCTTGGAGAGTCAGGCTGTTTGCAACATTGTGCTTCCAGTGAATTTGAATTAAGCAGTGATGAAAGTTTGAGGTTGAGTGAATAAATAAGACATTCAGAGGACTACCTGTTGGATCTAACTTATTTGTTCTTATTCAGGCTGGACAATTTGGTTATAACAGGCCGTGTGAGATAACTACACCTCCCTGGATACCCTGTCTCTAATAGCTGAAATTGTTTTGTTTTGTGAGAATATTTTCTCACAATATTGTGAAATAAATATTGTGAGAATATTTAGGCTTTCCCAAAGGCTTTTGTGATGTCAATAATAGATATTACACAAATATTTTGTTATTTCTTCTGTGAGAACATTACTTTTTAATTTTTTTTGTGGTGGATTAGAAGGATAATTAAAGAGTAGGACTTAAACTGTCTAATTGTCAGTAAGCTGTGCACTGTGTACAGAGAAAACTCCCACTCATTAGGATCTCCAAAATGTGCAGTTCAATAATAAGCATAATTCTGGAAAGAGAATTCACTGAAGCTTTTGTTTCTTTGTTAAAGCAACCTGTCCCCTAAGATTAGATTAGGGATCAAGTTGGTAATGGTTTTATCCCTGAGGAGAGGCAAAATTCACCAACTGATGAAGAAAAACTATGAGCAAAGATTATTTTTGTATAATTAAGGAATAAAGTTACTTATATATTATTTTATTGTCAAATAAAATTTTTAATATTTAGAGAGCTGTCTGTAGCATCATTCCCTATATAGTTATTTCTGCTTTCAATGTTTGATTAAATTCTCAAAGCATGGAATAGAATTGCTCTGAATGTCAGTAAATGTCTACTTCATTTTTTGCCAAAAACTTTTTTTTGAGAGAGATGAAAGGGAATGTGAAAGACCATACAGCATCTTTGCAGCCATTGCTTTCTCCAAGCAACAACAACTAGATATTAAATCTTCTAAAAATCAAATTTTCTTGGGTGATTGTGTGGTAAATTTTGTTGAATGAAAATAAAATTGGATTAGTTATAAATTCCCTCCCTACTTGCTTGAGTAGCCCAGAGAGTGTAATAAGCTGTAAGCTTCAGCATTAAAAGAAATAAAAGTAATAAATCAGTGTGAGAGTATTTGTTTCACAGCTTTCCTTCCTTTTATGAATGGTGTTGAGTTTCCATAGTCTAGTAACCTGGCATAAGGTGTTTGCATCAGCAATTTGATGGAGGCAGATTACTCCTTCAGGAGCCTTGGAAAGAATAATACCATTTCAAAGAGGTTAAAATTCCAAGAAAATAATGGATTTTGATAAATGAAAGTTATGGAAATCTGTCTCTTGTTTGAAAGCAATCACCCTGACCATGATTATCTCTTACATCAGCCATGGTGTCCTCACTGTCAAGCACTGTCAGTCAGTGGGGCAGTAAGGAGGGACATTCTGTTGTGCAGTCACTGTGCTCACATTTACCCAGTGCTGGGTGGGGAACCCTCCCAATTCATCTGTGCTTTCCTGGTATATCAAATGTACAGTTAGGAAAAGGTTCAGTTTCCCCTTCCAGCTGCCAAGTGTTCTGGTAAAGTTAATAATGCCCCAGGAAAAGGGATGAGCAGGAGTGCCTGAGACTGGCTGTGAGAATTCAGAGGCCAAAGGCACTGGGTGTTAATGACCCTGTGCTGGTGAGTCCCCAGGTGCCAGGGACAATCCTAGCTAAAAGCTCACAGGGAGGAGTTTTGTAAAGTGAAGAAAAACAGTTGATTTTTCAAGCACTAAAAAAATACTTCTGAAAGTACTGTGAACAATTTTCATTTATGCTTAAAAAGTTCTTTTTCAGTTTTTAGGCACAGATTGTAAATCTTGATTGTAGTTTATCTGTTATCAAGGGACAAGATAAATACTATTTGGGTTTTTTTCAATATCACCATAAATAAGTGCATGTAGGAAACTCAGCTCCTGAAAGCTGTCTCACATCTTAATTAATCAAAGCGCAATTATCTTTCAGTAACTGGGGATATTGTTCATCTTCCTATGAAACTAACAATGATAAAAATTAATTGGAGTTATGTATCATATTTATCAATGCAAATTATATTCTGATAAGTGTTCTTTCAATCATTAGTTCTCTATTAGACAGGTATAATCCTAGGACTTCAACTTTTGCCTGCTATTAAAAATGGCTCTCCGAGTAATTAAAAAAAAATTGCTTTCAGCTAAATATGTGTTTTGCAGAAGGTGCATGCTTCAGGCACACTTCTTTTGGAGCAATTTTTTTTAAAATCAAGCACATATACAAAACTTTTTTCTGTTTTGAGAGTTTTGTTGTATAAAATATCAGTAGCTTCAGACAACTAATTTTTTATAAGACATTTACTGTTTTCCATAGGGAATGAGTGAATAAAAAACTTTGCTTTTAAAAAACCTTTACCAAGCCATATTGTCCGAGACAAAGTTTGCAACTGAGAACTGTGGGATCAGTTCTTATATTTATGAATATACATTATAGCAGAGCTTCATATTCATAAGTGCTGTGTATTTGCCATCCTTTTAGAGTCACAGGGAGCACAATTCAATCCTAATATTCATGAATAAAGAAAGCATAATTATATGTTAAATATTTTAACAAAGACAAATTGATTATTAAGATTCTATTTTTCCACTCTCAGCTCTTGAGAAATCTCCCTTCTGTAATTACTGAAAAGTAAAACAATCTGACTGGGGGCCAAAATATATTGGCCAAGCAAAGACGGGAAGGCTGAGCTTTCTTGAGGGCAGTAAGTAATACTTATATTACTGTTTCTTATGCTATTCCTATAACAGGCCTGGTCCTGAACTGCTGAGATCAAAGGATGTTTTCACTTCACTTTGTTGAAAAAAGTTTTATGCAGAAAAATAGAGCTCCTTCTACAGTTCTGTTAGTTTGGTCCAAACCCATAAACAAACAACTGAATGAACAGATACATTTAGGCTTGAGTGAATAATTTTGTTTTTCTTTTAAGTAAGCCACACATGATGATGAAGAACAATGTAAAATTTGACCTTGAAAATGATAAAAAACTATCCTTAGTGAAGCCCCCTGTTAGGAAAAGAAAGTAAAATATTCTTATGTAGTTTTCATTGATCTTGTGGGTTTTCTGCAGTCATAAACTTCAGAATGTATTGAACACATTGATTAATTTTATAAATTACCTTCCTTAAAAGCCAAAGCTGTAAATAATAATATCCATTAAAATAAGAATTAATTAGATGAATGAATAACAGCACTGTCTGATTTTTATGAGCTATGTCTATCTACTTAATGTACAAAATAATTGTATTCAAACTGGGAAAAGAAACTTTGTTTTACCTCAGCCATTGTATTATTATAGATAATAATAATACTATGTGTATTATTATTAATAATTCACAGTGTTCACTGAGGCTTTTTGTTCCCTCTCTGGCCCCATTTGTGCCCAAAGATGTCTTTATTTAGAAAGAACTGCAGCTGAGAAGCAAGAAACGTGAGTGAACTGCTTTACTCTGCTACTGTTTTTACTGTTTCAGAGCTGCAAGAAACGAAGACCTCTGAGTATCACAGGATATCCCACAGCCCCCTGGATTACAGGATATTATTGATGGATGAAGATCAGGATCGGATCTATGTGGGGAGTAAAGATCATATTCTGTCTCTGAATATTAACAATATAAGCCAAGACCCCCTCAGTGTAAGTTGAAGTTTTATTTTGAGAATCTGAGGTTGCTTTACTCCATGCCTTTCCTTTTAAGACAAAAAAATAGCACTTGATTATTTTGCACGTAAGTCCATGCCCACATCTTACTGAATTTTTAGTCCTTGTTTTATGTGTAGTGCAGATGAAGCTATATGCTGTTCCTCAAACACTGTTGAAAGCTGACCTATTTACTAATTTTGAAGCAATATTCTACTTGGCCTGGCCTCACAAGGTAAATCTGTGTGGTTTGACACTTTACACCTCTCTCCAAGATGGTTCAGAGATGCACTTTTAGAAGAGTTCTCAAGGAGGGATAAGATACACACTATCATTCTCAGGCCATACGGAAAAAAAGCAAGGACAGAGTTGTCCTTAACCTTATACTACATTTTTTTTATGTTTTGTGCTCTGGACCCTAATCACTGAACTATTTTCCAATCTCCTGTTCTGTCTGTGTCAGCCTTTGTCCTTCAGTTGGGTAGCTGAGTCACTTTATTTGGGTTTTTGGGCATCGGACGCACGTTTGCCCCTTGACACCGCCTCTTTTCTGGCTTCTCTCAGTTACTGAGATGGTGTTTTCCAAGGACTTAATGTCATCAAACAGCAGTAGTCAACCTCTGTGTGAAAATAATAGTGTTATCAAATGTTTACAGACTCCTCTTGTCTCCAAAGCCAGTTGAAATTCAGCCTCTCTGCTTTTGAAGTAGGTGACCTGCAGAAGTTCTTGTGAGCCCAGAAGCTTGGCTGTTGAGCTGTTACCTGGCTACAGACTTTGTCTTGCCTGTCTTTAGACTATCACAGCTACTGTCCTGCCTGGAAGTGTACTTATGGTACACTTATGGGCCTTGTTCCACCAAATCCATCCAGCCCTTTAATCTGTGGGCTTTATTACTGTACCACAGAAGGACTGAGGGGCAGCGATACCCGGCTTGCAGCAGGGAAGATAAATGCCTTCCTTAAGAGACAAGGCTTTTAATGTGTCAGGGGAGAGAGAGGGGCCCTGCCAGAGAGTGATTGAGCACAGTTAAAATAGGCTTTGCTCTGAATCACCCTCTGGACATGCCTGTCCACCTGAATTGATTGTTCAGGGAGCCCAGAGAGGCTCATTCTAACTTACACATTTAAATTAAATGCCTCTCGTTCAGTGGTGTGAATGCATGCTTCCCTCCTCCTAATGGTACCCAAATCTCCCTCTGAAATGGGGCTGCCTTCTAGGATCTGAAATACCTTCTGTGACCTTTTTGCTAATTTCCATCTCTCAGTGATCCAGCCTTCCTGGTCTGGCAGGGGCTGTGCCCCAGCATGGCATTCTCCCTCCTGTCCTTGGCAGGTTGGGTTTAATCCTGTGCTGAGTCTGGTTATATAGGAGGGCCTCTCTTACATGAAATATTTTCTGCAGCATAAAGCTGTGAGGCATTTCAACAGCTTATGTAGGCCTGGAGAATAAAGAATAAAAAAAAACAACAGAAAGGAAAAACACACAAAGCTTTCTGGCAGTGAATGTGATCACCCAGTTTTAGGCTCAGAATGAATCTCTGCAATTCCACACGGTCTTTCCATTTGTTTATTTAACAACAGATTCACTTTGCTGATCTTATATATCTGTGGAAATCCTATATACATGTCCATTCAAATCCACAATTCTACATATATACAACATATGTGTATATATATACACTTAGATCTTTTAATGATACTGTTTATGTTACCTTGAGGCTAAATGTTATCAGGCTCTGTCACTTACTAGATTTCTGGGGATAAATTTGTAATGGATGTCTTTCCTATTTCAAAATCAAAATAAATAATGGAAGAAGCTCAAAATGTTTACAGTTTGAGATAAACAGATAAACATTCAGACACTGAGGTATTTCTTGAAAATCTGTCTGAAAGAAAGCAATGTGAAATCTTGAGATTTCAGGTAGATTTTTCCATAATTATTCAAACCTTTGATGATAAAATTGAAAAATTGGTACAAGAACCCCTCTTTCAATATTTTAGTCTTCTGGTTTCTGGTATGGATAATTTCTACAAGTTCAGTAAAAGTGAAGAAGTAATGAAGGGTAGTTAGAAGAAAAAGATTTTAAAAGATTGTTTAATTTGCATTAAAAAATTGTAATAAATGTAATATATATCATCCAACGACCTGGGCCTTGATATTGTTTAGTGCATGCTAAGACAAAGATAGTTTTATTTATCAACAAAAATCCTTTTTTTCCTTATAATCACAGTGTAAATTATATCTAAAGATTAATCTATTAGTCTATGTTAGGCAGTGAAATTTATTTTTTTAATTATGTAATAAATATACTACTTGAACAATACTTCTTTCCTTACAGATTTTCTGGCCAGCATCAGCAAACAAGGTTGAAGAGTGCAAAATGGCTGGCAAGGATCCTACAGTAAGTTACAATCCACATGCACACATACACACAAATTAGGTACTTGGCAATAAAGTAAGAGCACCTTGAGTGCAGCCAAAGCAAAATTAAAGAAGTGTTTGGTTTTCTTTTGAAATGCTCTGGAAGCCAGTCTATAAAGTGAAACTCTGGAAAATCAGGCGATGTAAACAGAATGCGCCTCCATGACAGATGGGAGAAGATATGCAGCCTCCATTTCCTCACCTTTTTTGTGGTTACTAATCAAACTAGGTAATAGTGCTTTTCCAGATATGTCCTGGGGTGATGCTGCACTGCCTGTTGAGCTGCTCTTTGCAGTGGGGAAGTTTTCTGGCTGGCTGCTCCTCCCAGGAGCACACTGTGAGGGTGGGTGGTACCCACTGTCTGCAGTCTGAAAACCCCAGTTGTGCACCAGTTTTCAGATGATGTTGTATGGTGCTGGCTCCTGCTGAGCCAAAAATGTGAATGCCTTTAAAAGTAAATAAACCAGTGCAGTCTGCTAAACAAGGATTAACTCTACTGATTTTCATGAAGATGACTGATGGCACATTTTCCAGCCCTGTGCTCGTAAAACATATGCAGTTCTCATTGTCTTGGATGATTGAATATGAAAGCAGTTCTAGGATAAGAAAAAATAAGAAAGAATAAGTAAGAAAAAATATTCCTTAAAAAATATATTTTCAACCTAAATTGCATTAACATTTGATCACAGTAAAAAATGAAAGAGTTAGAGGAAAAAGGGAAGGAAAAAACTGTAAATCCAATACTGTGAACTGTGTGGCCTTTAACATTCTGGTTTAATTTTCATGCTGATTTGAAGATGTTAGTGGAGGCCCCCAATGCAAAGCAACAATTGACTGCAAACCTCAGTTTAAAATTTTGGAAGTAAATTGTTTATACAAATAGCAAAATCTGATATTTGGATTTGCTTTCTTTTTAATTATCTCCATTTATGTTTAACAAATAGGGGAGAAAGAGATTGTTTTAGAGGTGTCGTTAAGGAAACTTCCAAAGGTTACACTTTGGTTTCCTCTAGAGGTCCTGCTTCCTCTCATGCAAGAGAAATACGTGAATGAAAATTGGATTGCTGTGTGGAAGTGGGAAAGCTACATGGTCTCCTCTGTAACTCATCTGTGGTGCTCAATCAGAGAGAGCCCAGTTCCCGGAGCGGGCAAAATGACACGAAAAGAAACAGCTGTCCAAATCCAGAGACCAACAAACTCAGTAGCTGTTTTCATGATGCTGTTAAAATTATATGCCACATCTACTCTCCAGAGTTCCCAACATCTCCTGACATTTGCCACGGTGGGGTGACTGTTCTCTGTGTTTCCTGCAGCACGGCTGTGGGAATTTCGTGCGCGTGATCCAGTCGTACAACCGCACCCACCTGTACGTCTGCGGCAGCGGCGCCTTCAGCCCCGTCTGCGTCTACGTCAACAGGGGACGCAGGTCTGAGGTAACTCTCTGTTCATTCTGTCCCCTCACTTTGGGGTCCACCCGGAGTCTGTGATGCGAAAGCTCCAAGTTTTGAAAATGCAAGAGTCAGTGGTCCCAGTAGGTTCCTTCACCGATGTTAAATAGCAAAAGAGCAAAGGTCTGTATTTTTCTGACCTGATACCAGATAGAAGCAAAGCCATGATCAAAAACCATGCCTCAAATATGATGGTTGTCCAAAATACGATATATTTGTCCAATATATGGTCAATATTGGTCCAATATATATATGTCAATGTATTACGGTTGTCCACAGCCATGCCAAATGCTGAGATACATTTGGTAGTACTTTTTATTTGACATTGTCTGGTTAATTCATTCCTACCGTTTGGTGGAAAAATGCCCAGGAAATACTTGAAAGGAAGTATCCAGTTAGATGAAAAGTAAAATACAAAGTCCACTTTTTATAACTTCCATGTGTTACTGGCTCCCTGGAGAAGCCCTTCGTTTGGCCAGCTGTTCAGGTTAGGTTTGCTGGAATTCAGCTTAACACCATCTAGATGCAATCCCACTGCAGGAACTTTATCTACTGCAGAAGTTTTGCCCCACTAGATGGTGCCCAGATGAAGTTGGTAAGTTTCTCTTCACTGTAAGATCTTAATTTTTCTAGATAGGTCTCCAGTTTTTCTATAGTCAGTTTCACTGAATGTATTTTCAGTATAAGTACCAGATGTTTCAGAAGTATATGGTCCAAGTTTCCTGATTTGAAAGTGAAATGTTTGTTTATGTGCAAATGTAATAGGTAATAAATTAGGCAACCAGAAGGAAAAAGAAAGGCACTTAAGCAGGAGGCAGCACCTCAGTAGCTTTTGGGTCAGATTCATGTCTGCAGGCACAGGGGTGTGCAGTATATTTTCCAGAACAATGTGGAAGCAGATGTGTTGGGAAGGAAGATCAGAGCTTGCTGCCTGGAGCTTTGCCATGTGAGGGCAGCTTTAAAGGCTGGGCTGGCTTCTCGGGAAGACACTGAGAAATTCATCACTGATTTAATTGGGAGTGGGATGGGAATTCTGGCCCAGCCCCAGGATTGCTGCAGAGGTTGCCAGGGAGGCAATTAGTCAATGTTCCTCCAGGTCAGTTTGCATGGTATCATCTCAGTGACTTTTGGTAAATCCCTACCTGGCTCCAGCTTCCTTAACAGAGCATGCACTCGGAATCACTGCACTTGCAGTCCTACTAAATTATCTAAAAGTAGAGATTGTAGACCTAGATTTAAAAGCAGAAGCAAGCAGAACTAAGTGATTAAATCCATCCTTCTGGTTAAAAAATTCTACGTTGACTTATTTTAATGTATTTTGAACCAGGGATCACCTTTCCCCAGCATTATTCTATTTCTTGAAAAATCATTTAAACATGAACAGTGATCTCATTTGTCTTTAATTAATGTAATACTCTTTATCATCTTAAGTACTAGTATTGCAGCCCAGAGGAGGTTGAATCTCATTATTTTAGACTGTTTGTAAATGAGATTGGGACAGAGGGGAGGGCAGGAAATGACATCTCCAGATGATGCAAGATGTTAAATTTCTTAAATGAAGAGTAAAGATACATGACTTGGAAAAGCAGAACCGGCTTCACTTAGCCTGTCTGTATAGCTGCATGCCTATGATCAATTGATTAAATAAACTGCTTTTTCAGACGTCTGGAGTCTGTGAGACACTTGACTGTAGGCACTTCATACTCAAAGCCATTACTGTGCAGGCCAACAATAGCATAACAGTTTAAACCCAAGAATTTCCTTCTGAACTCATTGCATATATCTGTGCATGACTAATTGATAGAGCAGAATGAGGAACTATGTAATGCTGATGGGACTAGTGAAAATTCATTTTTTCCTCTGCTTCTATCATTTCACCTTCAATTTGGTACAGTTTTCAATGCACAAAAGGTTGTTTTTGCACGTGCAAAATTAATATTTTACAAAGCACATCTGTTTTTCTCTAGAAGCTACAAAGCCTGACAGAGTCATATCCAACAATCATAAGAACTGGGCCTGTTTTGCTCTTCTGTCTCCAGGATTCCACAAAAGCTCACAAAAAATGGGGGTTTCATTGATGAAGCAAAATTTTGCCCTTTTCCCTGATACAGAGGTTATAAAACAATTAATTTTCTTCTTTGGCACACTTGATACTTTGGTTTTTGGTAATTACTCCCTTAGTCACCCAAATATATTCTAATGTCAAAGTAAATGCAAACAGAAGGAAGTGTAATCCCTATGCAAAATAATTGTAGACTAAATAGCAGTTTAATATATATGAAAATCAAGGGTAATCCTGGAGCTAGTTTAGTAGAAGAGTAATGGGCATTTTGAATTGGTAAATAGTGATTTAATATAGTAAATATGGACTAGAATCAAGCTGCATATAATCTAGAAGTAAGAAAAAAACAACAAAGAAACCACCCAAGATCACATTAGAAACTTCATACTTATGTTTTAACAATGTTTAGAGAGTTTATTACTGAAACAATAGATAAAATCTCTGAGATTAAATTAGGCAAAACAGAAGAGGGGGGAAAGAGAGGCAACAATCATTAAAACTTCCTGCTGCAGCTGTGCATTTGAGCTTGGTGTAATCTTCAATTTGCTGCTACCAAATAGCTGCTTAGGGACTTGTGTGGCATCTCCACTCCCCTGGGATTTACATTAACTGTTAAAGGGAATACAAGGAGTTGCTGGCCTTTCTCAAATAACTTATTTTTGGCATCTACCTCACAGAAACCTTTCTTTGCAATTTTTGTTAGCTGCATTTTTTCTTTTGAAATATTTAAGTTTGGTTATTTGTTGTTGTTGGGATTTTTCTTGCTGTCGTGTCTCTTGGCTTTTTATTGAAGATTGAAAGTTTGTTGTAGGAGCCTTAGGACAAGCTGTTTGGTATACAGTGTGTGGGGGTTGGTGTGTGTTGGGTCAGCTTCTATCTGCTGTTACTGACTGCAGTTTTTAAGGAATGAGCCTGAGTAATTTCTTGCTGAGCACACTGTGTTAGTATTGCTGGGAATCAAGAAGTGAAGAGTTGCACCAAAATGGGCAGATTTTCTAAACATAAGATTGTTTGTATTTTAATCTGTAATCAAAATTGCTTCTACTTTGCTGAATGTATTTTCTGTTCAGAAAGTACATAACATCTAAACAAATTCCTGTACCATGATTTCTTAAAAGAAAAAAAAAAATCAGGAGATTTCAGGCTATGGTAAGAGGTATAAATAATTCATTTGTTGTTGTGGACCTGGAGCTCTACAAGTAATCCAAGAGATGGTATTGAAGAAAATAAGTGTCATTTGGGGGTTATTGGAGGTCTGATAGCTCAGTAAAGACCAAATGATTTATGCTATAATCTAATGACAGTTGTCATAGGAGTTTTTTTATTTTATATGTATTATTGGTCTAGTAGCTTTATTATAATTCCTAGACAGATATAAGTACACCAATATATTCAGAAAATAAATTATAAATAACTTCAAAACCACAGAAGCAATCTCCACAGATATTATTGTAGAGATCAGTCAACCTATCCTTAACAGAGACAGAGCGAACATTGGTTTTGATTCAGTGTCTTGAATTTATGACTAGAGTCTTGAAAATAACCGTGTGTCAGTGTTACCTAACAAGATGATGGAATTCTGAATAGAAGAGTTAAACTACCAATAGTACAGTGAAAGTGCCCAGTAGAGCACTGTTAATACAGCATTGCTAATGCTGTGAACTGCCAGGCATAGAAACAGGCTTATATCTAATGGTTTCTGACATGAGAAGTGACACACAAATCTACTTTGCAGGAACAAATCTTCAAGATCGACTCCAAGTGTGAATCAGGAAAGGGACGCTGCTCTTTCAACCCTAACGTGAATACGGTGTCTGTTATGATCAGTAAGTAAAGGCACTCCAGGCTGCTGGGGTCTAAACCCATATGGTCATGAGTAGGGTGGGTTGATGGAGTACCCCAAGGGAGCTGGACACAGAATTCAGCCTCCCAGGAGCAGTGCTTTCTGTCTGGCTGATGGGCACAAGGGGTGGGTCCATCCGTGTTTCAAGGCTTGTGTGAAGCTTAAGGTGAGAGGACAAATGAAATGCAGGAATAAGTTATTGAAAGGGGGAGAGAGACACAGGAAAACAAAAGGTCCTCCCTTTTCCAGATTATGCATTTTTTCCCAGGAATAGTTTCAGCTTTGCATTACCCTGTCTAGCATTTATATTTGAATGGTTTCTGACCTTGTTCATCCTAGACAGCACTTGTGTCTTACTTAATTATTTTTAAAATCTTAGAGTAGCCAGGGAGAGAAAGCCTGAAGAATTCAGATGCTTTGAATTTCATTTTTTTGTCATCGCTGCTGTAGAGCCCACCAACTGTTGTAAAGCTCTTCAGTCTTCAATTGGCTTTACACCCAACCAATTTTGCAATTTTCTTCCATTTGAAAGGCCAGAAAGTGAAACAATACAGGATTTCTGCTGTGTTTTTTGCACACCTATGAGGAAACTCAAAGAGGGAATACACTTTGTATAGCCTAAGTCATCTGTAAAGGATACTTTTCATTTTTTCAACCAGGAAGAGCTGGAAATATATACTCAGTGTAACCCAACCTTTCACACTTGCAGTATGTTCACACGCTTCTAGTGCCAAAGCCCTGATTTTTCAACATGTGCCTGCTCCTTGCTGTATTTTTGGCTATGAAGGGAACAGCAGTTGCACAGACTTTTGAGACTTTCCTAGTAAATAAAACATATTGCACTCAGGTACTGTGTATTTCACCCAAGGCTTACAAAGAAACAATGTACCATGTTTCTGCCATTCAGCTTCCTCTGAAGTCAATTACATCAATTACATATTGTGTGAGATATTTCATTTAAAGTCTTATAGTTCTTAAGGAAAGCATGGTACAGTTTGTCCTACATGGGCTGTTCAGAATATAAATTGCCTTTTTTCTTTTTTTTTTTTCATTCTTATTGCATATATATTTAGTACAAAGAACAAGTATATCTATTCACAGATATACAAACTGAACACCTTTAGAGAGCAGGTAAATGCTACCTAGACATCTCTCTGAACCTTGGCTGCACTTACACCTTTATCTCAACAGTGATCTAGGGACAGTGTTTACAGACACTCACTGTGTAAAGAAAATGTTTGTTCAAAGCCAGTGATAGATGAGTCCACTGCTACTCATTGCCATTCTGGTATTATTAAGTGAAGTGACTGTTTCCTTTCCTTGTTCCTTCTGGATTTTATATAGCAACATTAAAGAACATTGTTTCTGAATTATTGTTTGTACAGTATTGGGTTTTTTTCTACAGTAGATCTATGGTAGCTTTGTTCATCTTAATAGATTTTTCGCTATTTTCCTTGATCTCTTTTATGTGACTAAGGAGACCTTCCCTAGAGTTTGACTTATCTTTCATGACATAGTTCATCTGCAAAGTTTAAATTATTCCACAAAGGTCAAATTCCTTTTAAAGATTGGGTTTTGTCCTTTCTCTTGCAAAGTCCAGTCACTTCAAAAACCTTAAGCTCTAGTGAATTTGGCCTCAGTATCCATGCCAGAAACATGAACATTTTCTAAGTTTCAGCTCATGTTGTAATGAGGGCACTGAGCCAGTGTACTGGACTCACCTTTGAGCTTTCTGTAGGAGGAATTCCCTCCCATTGCTTCTGAAGATAGTAAATACCACCAGACCAACTAACCCTTCCACAGAAAAAGAATCCTTTTTAAATATAGATGAACTTTATTGACCATTTTGGGCATCCCTGGCCTAGAATACAGCAGGAAAGCTGATTCACCCTTCAGAAGAAAGTGTTGCTATAAAAATAAATTTGAACTTTGTACAGTTTGCCATTGTACAGAAATGCATTTGCATCAAAGCAATGAAAAAAGTGCTTTGAAGCAGCTTGGCAATACGAGTGTGCAGGATGCATGTCTCTCTCCCCACCAAGACTATGAGATATTTATAAAAGCAGCCATACCTCATCAATTCAGTAATTCCCCCCAGTAACAAAGTGAAGTAGAGTGAACTCATTGTGCTGTACAGACCAAATACTGTGTGGAATTTAAGGATTTTACCAGAAGGAAGTGGAACTGATGGATCTCCTCTGATACCCGATTAGCAAACAGACCTTAGGAATGCTTAAGACATAAGTAATACTGTTCATATATAATAGGATTAAAATTACATAGTGTAGTACTGTTGCTGAAGTCTGTATGTGTGTGTATATGCACAGGACTGTACATAACATTAAGTGAGAACCATNCATAAACCTGGTCTCTTTCAGCCAATTTGTTTCATAATAAGAATAAAGTTCTGATGGATTGAGGCAAGGAGGCAAATACACAAAATCACTTATAAATTTGTCCAGATCTAGCATCATTCTGTCAATACTTGCTCCAGAAGTAAATGCTTCAGCAACATTCAGCAAATGCATTGCTTTAATCCCCTGTGTACAAATCTTGTCATCATGGGGAGAGGTGAGAGCAGAAGAGTGGCTGCTGGATGCCCTGCCAGGGTTCAGGCTCCAATTAGCAGCAGAAAAGCAAAGTCTCCAGAGTTTTGATCCTCTCATGAGCTTCACAATAGTCTTCCATGCTGATTATCAACACACACACACACACACACAGAGCATGAAAATAGCCTCAAGTATTTCTGAGCCTGTGACTCTTGCCAGCTTGACCACACTCTCTGGGTAGTCCAGGAGTGCAGACAAAAACATCAATCAAGGGACCCAGCTGTACTGGAATGTATTCAGCCACCACTCCCACTCTGAGAGTTAGAGTTTATTTTAGCTACTGTTTTCTACTCTGGGGTTTCATTGTCATTAGTCAGTGGAAATTGCTTGGTTATTCACAGTGTAGAAAATGATAGTATATGTAATTACAATTGTAATTATATATACATATGTTTATGCACACACAGAGACTCAAACACAGATAGACATCCTGACTGATGGGCTGAGTTTTCAGCCCTGCACAGGGAGTGGAAGCTCATAGTTCTGTTAATGTAGGAGTTGCATGTCTCATTCTACTCAAGCTTAATGACCCTTTACGTAGAACCAAGTACACAAAAAGGGACAACTGTTGCTCCATATTACTCTGAGTAAAGTTCAATAATATCATTGTCTGGCCTCTGCAACACTGAAGTCAGCTTGAGGCTGCCTGGGGCAGCTGTAACAATGCTGCCAGTAAAAATGGCACAGATCCACTGACTGCAGTAGATGTTGTGCCAGTTTACAGCAGCAATAAATTCAACCCAGTCACTTCATCTACTTTCGTAACAAAAAAAAAAAATTCTTTGAAGTGCATACTCAAGCTAGTAAATGTGATTTTTTTGATAACACTAGCCTTATTCTCCAGTGGTCCTTAACAGTGCAAATGGGGCAACTAAACTGCCTATCAATAAGGGTTTCCCATGTATGCAGCTCTGCTGTGGCATTTAATGGCACAGTTCCATAAAGTCTCTAAGAAAAATCTGATTACTCTTATGCATTCTAAGTTGAGTGTTTGTAAGTCAGAGAAAACCTCATTCTCATGACCCACTATTTATCTGTATAGACTCCTGTGTAAATAAAGAGATGATGAATTTAAAATAAACTTCTGTTTTCCCAAAAGCCATAACAATTCTCCCTCCATTTCAATTCTTTGCAGATGAAGAGCTTTTTTCAGGAATGTATATTGATTTCATGGGGACGGATGCAGCCATTTTTCGCAGTCTGACCAGGAGGAATGCAGTGAGGACTGACCAGCACAACTCCAAGTGGCTGAGTGGTGAGATACCTTTAATTTACCAGAGTTTTAATGGGTGTCACAGAGATTCTGCTTTCCTTTGCTTAAAACAAAAGCCTTATCTTTTAAAGAGCTTGTCTCAGAATTGAATTTATGAAGAACCGTTAAGAAATGTGTGGAAACACAAACTGTAGGAAATGCACAGATCTAGAGGGATCTCTGCATGAGCCAAACTCCGAGGCCACCCCACCTGAGGGCCTTTTTTTGCATTAAGGCTGAACCAAGCACTTTGAGGGCAAGTGTATGAAAAACTTTCCAGTGGCTTACAGTTGGATACAGTTTGATTTCTAGAAAAGTGCCTTCAACTCCAATGAATCAGATGTTGCCTTAAATCAGTTTTTGATTCTAAGCCACCAGTTTCAGTTAATTCAAGGTGATCCATCTCTGCACAGAAGATTCACCACCACTTGCATTCAAAATATGTGCAGATGAGTGTCAGAGAAGTCAGTGAGGATCATTGCCAGTTATTTCAGTAGTGAGGAATTGGTTATCTAAGCACAGGAGAAAAACTCATTTCTGAGTGGAATCACATAACTCTTTGATTCACTGACATCACTGTGAAAATTCTCCCTGTCTTTACTGGTAGGAAGACTCCTTCCAATGAAACCAATTTAAATTAAAATGATAGTCAACCCTCTGAGCAGAGGTAGATGTGAAAGGTTATAGAGCAACTAATACAGCAGTTACAGTTTTAAAAAGCCTTCAGGTATGTTGAAGTAAAGTTACTGTGGTTTTGTCTTGATATTTTTTATGGTAACTTATTATTCCTGTCTGGCTGTGACTACAGTGAAATCAAAAGATTTCATTCACAAATTCGTTTCACTATGAAAGGGAAACTATGTTTGCTCTCTAAATTTTTGTTTCTGTTTTTTATACATTCTTACGCTTACCTGCGCATCCTAACATGTGCATCCTAAAATTAATTAGAGAAAAAGAAAATTTAAAAATGCCTAATTTCTGGAAAATCTACCTGTTCAAAACAGGTACTTGAAAGCACAGTTTATTTCCATGTTCTTTTAGAGCCAGAGTCATGACATTTGTTTTATTAATTGAGAATAGACTTACATGAACAGAAAAATGCTGCGGTATAAAAAGAATTTTCTGTCAGACATTCAACCTTTGTATCAGATTGTTTCAAACTTTGTATGCACTTCAGCTGAACAAGCAATCTTGCATGATCATTGAAAAAGACAAAGCCTTCATGCAGGGAGAAGGGTCACTTCTTCCTTCAGTCAAAGGAGGTATTCTGAGGGCTCCTGCACTGTCCATTATATGCTTGCAGTTAAGGTTATGAATTATTTTGCTCTCTCCCTAATTCTCCTTTGTAATGTTTTTTGTGTTTTGTGTCAATGAGACTTTCCTTAGATGCTTCAGATAACACACTGATTCTTCCTTCTTCCTTGAAGTCTTTGGGTCTCTGTAGTAATCCAATACCATTGCTTCTGGACTGCTCCTCTAAAAATTTGCTGTGAAATAAAGTTTGAGGATGCAAGCACATATGGCTTGCATATAGCAGAGAGCCATTTACCTGTTGATATTTGGTATATTCAGTACTTCCTTGAAGCAGTCAGTAAATGTCAAATAATTTGCTGCTTATACTGATGCATCTTTTGATTTAATCCTTTTGGTAAACTTTTTCATTTCAGAGCCTATTTTTGTGGATGCTCATGTTATCCCAGATGGCACTGACCCCAATGATGCCAAAATCTACTTCTTCTTCAAAGAAAGACTCACAGACAACAGCGGCAGCACAAAGCAAATTCATTCAATGATTGCAAGAGTTTGCCCAGTAAGAACTATTTTGTTTACCAGGTTGCTGGGATAAGCTGCTAGTGTGACATGATAATCTAAAAGACTTAAAGTTTGAAAAGCCTTTGATTTGACAAAATTTCTTGTTTCTGTGTCACCATTCATAATTAAGAAGAGCTTTTACTGAGCTCACAGCTAGGGTGAGTTATACAGGTTATATATCTTTAACTATACATGTAAGAATATGGAAATGTAGAGGTTCAGGGGTTTGTGTATTTTTCTAACTCAGTCAGAATAGTTACCAGTGTTGAATTTTCAACCTCGCTGTCCCTAGCAGAAATAAGGCACATTATTTTATTAATAAAAATGAACTTTAAGCAGTGAAGGCTGTCACACATGCACACTCAAAATAGTTAAAGCACATCAGAAATATCAAGTTTTTAAATTGGTGGATTTAACTTTCAAATGCTCTTTTCATTTTTACGACATCTGTTCTTTCTGCTTGCTTGTATTGATGCATGTGTGAGCCTAACTTTAAAAATGTGCACATGAAATTTGAATTCAGGAATTGTGGCTATTCCCTGGCAAGAATTAATCTTTTTCACAGCACTCTTCATTGTCTCTATTTCTTTTTTTTTTTTGTATCTCTAATCAACTGTAGATGAAAAATGATTGAAGCAGCTATTAATATCTCTGGTGAAATCAATTTTTTTTTTAATGAGAGAAAAATTATAAATGCACAATTGCTGCTAGTCTATTCATTCCTTCTTTTGGAAGGCTTCAGGAAGTTCATTATGAATGTTTATTTATTCCCTGTCTTTAATTTGGGTTTTCTTCAGAATTTGGTTCTTTGTGATGTTGTTGTGCCTGGATGTTTAGGTGTTTGTCCTTCTCTGGCAATATGATGAGGCATGTGATCTCTTTATAATCTCCATTCTCTGTATTTTAGTGAGAATACCTAAAGGCCTTTTTTGGGTGTTTTGCAACACAAAAAAAAGTGGCTTACATTTCACACAATTACATCTGTATTAGGTTTTTTACTGTTATATTGAAACCCAGATGATTTTTGAAAGGTTTAAGCCTTTTTACACTTACACTGAAGCCAGTGGCAGAATCCCAAGGCCAATTAAAATAAATCTGAGCCAGTCATATTTGTATACTTGTATATGTACCATCATATTCATATATCAACACCTTTGAGACTGGCAAAGTATATTACCCCCTGAAAAGTCTCCTTATAAGTCACCCAAAATGTTGGATTACCAACTCCAGCAGCATCAGTGAAACATGCACAGCACTTTTTTGAAATCCCATTTCAGTAGCTTCTACATTTTGGTTTTTCTCTTTCCTTGGGTGACATCATGGAATGTAGTTTGGGAGGCACTGCTCTTACGTAAGGCATTCACCAGCGCTGCTGGTCAGGATCTGTCACCTCAGTGCTGCATCACCTGGTCTGGCAGTTACAGTTCCCACCCTGAACCATGGAAAATTTGAAAGATCTGTGAGTGAGCTGTGACCAAGCCATCTCTGGACCATTCTAGCAGGACTTGCAGCAGTGCATAACTTACTTGACCCACACTAGCCATCATTTCTGAATACTTTAGAGCATTCACCTCATGTGCTAGTGTGGCTTACTAGGTCAGGTGCAGCTATGCTGCTGTCAGGAGGGGAAGAAATGTTCCTCCATAGAACCATGAGACCTTTTAGAGGTAGCACGGACTTCATTCTGGGTGTCAGTGAGTGATGCAGAGCTCCACAGTCACTTCCAGTCATAACAGCATGCACTGCTGATGCACTAAATCTACTGCCCAACCTTCCAACCCTGCTAGCCCAGCAGAGAAAGTCAATTCAGAAAACTAGTTCTTGGTTTGTTCTGCATATAGAATGCTTAGATGAGGGGATTTGGCTTAGGCCTATCTATTTTTAATACTAAATTTATCAGATCATTATCTAGATGATTAATTAACCTGAGAAAAATGTGGGAAAGCCCAGTAAAATTTTAGCTGTGTATATTTCTCCTTTTTTGAAAATAATATTCCTTTCCAGAATGACACAGGTGGTCAGCGCAGTCTCGTGAACAAGTGGACAACATTCTTGAAAGCAAGACTTGTGTGCTCAGTAATGGATGAAGATGGAACAGAAACATACTTTGATGAATTAGGTATCACAAAAAAAATTTCTTAAAATTTCATCAAAATGCTATGCCTTGTGCATATTCAGTGACTGATTTTCATTCAGTTTCTTAGTCAAGTTGTTAACAGTGAAATCATAGCACTAGAAGTCCATGACAAAATTCCCCTTGCAGTTTTATGACAGCAAAATAAAAAAATTCTTTGTAAGTATCTCTGTGTAATTATAAGGTAATTAAGGTAATTAATCCTGACTATGTAAAACAATGATGTATGTAAAATAATTAATTATTGGAAGGAAACATCTAAGTGACTCTCTAACTATTTTGCTACTAGCTTGGATTACAATAGAGGGTTTTTAACATCCCTTTGAAACTGTTTCTTATACCACTGTGTAACACACAGCTTTTCCATAATGCATTTTTTTCTATTTTTTGATAACAGGGTAGAGTCCTCAGTTTGGTAATTCAAGATAATGCTAATAAATCCTGTTACTGGCACCAGCAAAAGCACATTTATGGATACATAAATATAATTTTTCAGGAAACATTCAGTCACATAAATTTTTGTTTCAACATGTGAAATACTGTAAATACTCAATGCACAATCTATACAGCAATCACAAGAGGTTTCTTTTCATGAAGGAATAGATGCATATCTTGATACCTACATGCCTAACAACATTACCAGAAGGTTTCACATTCTGTGTTTTCCGTAGCTGAGATGCACAAAATCATAGTTCTAAATTCAGGTATTGGAAGATTTAGTATGTGCTTTATTATAAATATAAATATTATAAGCAGCTATTGTGCCCTGCACTGGG
Organism: Peucedramus taeniatus; assembly: GCA_013400575.1. Classification (NCBI taxonomy): domain Eukaryota; kingdom Metazoa; phylum Chordata; class Aves; order Passeriformes; family Fringillidae; genus Peucedramus; species Peucedramus taeniatus. The sequence continues at coordinate 50,371 of WBNO01033407.1, forward strand.
TCTGCATCTGATTTTTATCTTCTCTCCATTGTGTCCTCTCTCTCTTTTCTTATTATTTCTGATTCCCACCATAGCAAATGTGATTTGGAGGCTTTTTGAGTTTATATAGTCACAGCTATTTGGTGTACTTGCTTTAGTTCAAGGTTTCAATGGAACCTGATGGGCCTAGGAGCAGATCCTAACTTGCTCTAGCTCGGAATGTGCAGGGTGCTTGGAGGAGTGATTTTCTGAAGTTTGCAGTGCCTCAGCACTGCCACAGCAGCTCATCTTTCAGAAATGTGATTTACCAACCCCCTCCTCTCCAACAAAGCAGTAGGATAGCTGCTTTTAGTTTCTTGTATGACAGTATGTAGGGCCATAGTGAATAGGAGACAATGCTCTCAGCATGGGCTCCCAGCACAATTCCCTAGCAAAGAGGAAGAATACAGTCACAGCTGGAAATTCAGAAAACAGGGAGAGAGCAAACACATGCTTCTGTGTTCATGTATAATTCAGGAGAGTATAACACTTCCAGTTCTGCATGGTGAAGTCTTTTGCTCTTGACATATTGAAAAGAATATTTAAAAAATTCAGCGGGTTAAATGAAAGAGCCACACAAATTAATGGAAAGCTAAAGAACATATTCTGTGATAAAAAGCTCACACAGTTCAGTCTTTTTTGAGCCGTAAATTAAGTTTAAGCGGTAGCATGATTATAGTTATTAAAAACATTTGTAAGGAGAAACTGTCAGAGGTTAAAGTAGTTTTCACTGAAGTGTAAAAAAAAAATCAGATCAGAAGTAATAGTGGGTAAATTCATTTCAGTGAGTAGGTACAGTTTTGCACAGTGCTGTCAATAAATCCTTACACAACAGGAGGCAGGAGGTTTACTTCTCTCACAGTCTTTACTGCAAAGCTGTCTGACATTCATATCATGTTGAAAATGCCCTAGTGAGGGTACTCCAGCACATTCTGGAGAATAAAACACCTAATTTCCCTGGTTTTGATTACATCCACCTATGGGAACTCTTTGTCTTTAACCTACTGCAACTTTAATATTTTCCTACTGCTAAACAACCTGCTGAAACAAGATACATCTGAGAAAAATATGTGACATGTATCCTGAATGTATTTGAAAACCTTTGCCTTCTGTCTCCAGAAGGCTAGAGGGCATGGAGTTAATTTACAAATTTGTTTCTGAATGTTCAAATGCTAGATTTATACATATATGATCTGTTCACGTGGTAAGTCTTCTTTTTCCTGCTCAAGTCTGAGATAAAACTACTGTTGAGTTTAGGAGGAATAAAATCATCAATTAAACTGTAAAATAAAGTTTTTCTTACAATTCAAAATGTTTTTCTTTCTCTTTCTTACAGAGGATGTGTTTCTCCTAGAGACAGATAACCCCAGAACAACACTCGTATATGGAATTTTTTCAACATCAAGGTAAACATGGAGATTTGAAAAAATTACCAGAACTGCCTGATTTTCTATATGAAAACTGAAACTGATATTTTGTGGATGAGGCTGTGCTGGGCAATTTTTTGTGTCTGCTGTGGCCATGGTTTACATGCAGGAGTCTCAGGATCGTTGCTGCTGGTATCTGTGTCAGAGCTGTGCTTCTTGGATCAAGCTGCTTCCTGACATACTGTCAGCTGCCACTGGCAAAACATTTCCATGGAGGGCCACTTGTCACTGCTCAGCAGTGGAAAGCTAAGTGACTTCAATGCAGTGAACTCATGTGGCATCTGAGAGCATTTAACACCTCCTGAGGAACATCCAGCACCCTGAAGGATCAAACCAGGATATCTTACATGAATTCATACAAATCATTTCCAGTCTCTCAGCTGGCTGATGATCACAGAGATGGCAAATAACTATATTGGCTTCAGTTGGCTACAGAAGGACAAGCTTCTGTGGCATTTGGTCACCTCCTTGCAGCCCCCTGTTACAGTCAGTTGTGTTCACTTACTGTTGGGTTTAGAAAGCATTCACTGAGCTCCCAAGAGTGGTGGAAGCACTAGATATGGCTTACTATGCTGAAACTCTCCACAAAGATAGACTGACAGGTGGACCAACAGATTCTTCCACCTCTACCTTTATTTTTTTTTATTTTTCCTCTTGCCCTGACTGCATAGTGTTTACACAGAGTAAAATTGGTTACTACCCCCTGGTTTCTGATACGCTGCCTTTTAGTATTTAGCTGTTATTTCTTACATTCAAAGAAGTCTTCAGGGTTTTTTTAAATTTTAATTTATTTTATCAAATTAGAAAATTATATAACTTACTGTTAATATTTCCTTTAATGGCAATTTTTAGTAAAAAAATCCTTTCCGATTTTTTTTCTCCAATAGACTTTTTTCACCACTATATAGAGGTCTGCTTACTCAAATGTGTAAATATGATAGGAGAATATGATTCTATGATACTTAATTGGGAAAAAAAACATTACATAGGTTGTAAACCTAGGCGCTATCTATAAATCCTACATCACAAAAAGAAAAAAGGATGATCTTGTTTAGTAGTAAAACCACACTTATCATTAGGTTGGGGGTGCAACATGACTTAACTGGAAACACTTCTAGTATTTTTCAGTGGAAATAAGATTTGAATCACAGGAACATATAAAGTGAAAAAAAAGAGAAACATTCACTTTTTCCTGGCTCTCAAGCTATTTTCTCTCTCTACTGAAATTTTTACACATGCATTTCTGTTATTGTGAACCACATAGTTTATTCTTGCTTTATTTTTGTTCAACTATAGGTTGAATATGTTACCTAGTTAAATACAGAAAACATAAGGATTTTTACTCCTTAATAGTTCCTGTATCTTCATCTCTGTAGACTTCCAACTCGTAACAGTAGCAAGAGAGAAACATCACAGGAAGTAACAGCTACTAGTATTTTTATCTAAATCATACAGAAGGAAACTGATTATTACTGAGCTAAATTATTTTAGTGTCATAATATGCTGTAAATCTAACATAAAACATCTGGAAAGGCTAAATGCATTTCTCAAAATCTATTAATACCTAGTAAAGTTTCCACAAATACCATAATCAATCTAAAAGTTCATTCTGCTAATCCATATATAGCTGAGAGCAATGTGGATTTCACTTTTATTGTTTAGACACTATGTCTAATGTTTTCAGGATTTTTTCTGGAGTGTTTTTTCTTCTTCAATTGAAAACAGTTACTTGGATTATCTTCATCTTATAGTTAACACTAGGCAGATTTTAGACTGTCTGGAGTTTCCACTTTTTAAAAATAAATACCGCAAACCTCGCATGCAGCAAGAGGAAAAAATGAGGGAGTTTATTCACCGTAGTCAGCCTTAATATCAATCTGGAAATTTTTCCCCTAGTGCCCTTCATCATCACAGGGTGATGAAGACCCTTCAGGGCTTGTGCTACCTGGACCCGTGGCTGAATCCACAGCAATGGGAAGAACATGCCCTTTTCTTAGGCAAATCCCTGGTTCCCCTCAGGAAGCTTCAAACTTGGGTCTTCATAAGACCAGTTTTATGGGCAGATTTGAGGACTGTACAGGAGTAATTCCTTTACAGCCACATCTTGTCCCCATTTTTTGCAAAAAAGCTGGAAACTGATTATAATAATCCAACCGATGGTAATTGCTCTGGATGTTTTGATTAATATTTTAGACATCTATTTTAAGAGGCTCATGGAGATCTTGTGGTTAATATACTGGTAAGGAGTTCTGGAAACCTGTGCTGAACTTGGCAGTACAAAGTTTATAAAACTCCTGCCTCACTGAAGTCAGCAATATTTTTGCCATTGATTTAACTGTAGCCAGACTATATTACTTCTATATTTAGCATGAGGAAATCTTCTTAATGCACCAGTAGGGTAGTGCCTTCCTCTCTCTTTTTTCAGTTCACTGTTCAGAAAGGTACTAAGTCTTAAGAAGTAGTGATGCATATTGGGCAGCTAGATTATTTCATTTTAAAAGTTTTAAATACATAAAAAAACAATAAATTGTATAAAATATTATGTTAGAGGTATCTTTCCTCATTGGACCATGCAAAATTATGGAAAAGCTATAAAAAAGTTGGTAGATTGTAATGCTAACTTTCTCCTGTCTTCCAGCTCCATATTTAAAGGCTCAGCCGTGTGTGTGTATCATCTGTCTGACATCCAGACTGTGTTCAATGGACCCTTTGCACACAAGGAGGGCCCAAACCACCAGCTGATTCCATATCAGGGCAGAATTCCGTACCCACGACCTGGCACTGTAAGTACAAAGATGTTTATTCAGTCTTGCCAATTGCTTGTCTTTGTTTAATGCATAAATAAATATTATTTCTTCCAGGAGAAAAGTCTGTATGTGACTGTGACAGTTACAATTCAGGACTATTTTATTTGCTTTTCAGTTGCCTACGAATCCAACTGCAAATCATGTCATGTCTGGAAATCTTTTAGAAAGAATTAAAAGCCATGTAAAATGTTAGTTGTTCTTTCTCTTTCTGCTTCAAAGGTGATAAGAATTATTTCATTAGGTGATAGTCTTCTTGTTTGTATGCACATTTCCATTTTGTGGGTATATTTGAGCAAAATGTAGCTAAATAAACAAGCATGCAAATGAATCATTGTTTGTCCCACAGTTCCAAATGTCCATAAGTCTGTCTTCTGTCTGTATGAATTTTCTTGAGTTCTCCATAGTCTTGCACCTCTACTCAGATGCTTAGGAAATGTAGTAGGAGATTTAGAGAACAAGGTTTCTGGGACTTGTCACTTGACTAAGTCATACCCTGCCAGCTTCTGAATCTTAAAAGAGAGACCTAGAAATAAAAGCATTTTCTTGCCATTCAGTTCACCATTGTCTTCTTTGTAAGAATGCTTTTGTATGCCTTGCTTTTAGGACTTTCTTTCACTGTATCAGGGGTGGTAATAGTCTTCCAATAAATTCTGTACGCAATTAGAGCTATCTCTGTTTCCAAGTTGTATAAAAGTATCTTATGAAATATTTTAAACAAAACTCTTGTTGTTTCTTCTTACTTTTCAATTCATGATGTATATAAATTGCTGTTAATGCATTTATTTATTTATTTATTTATTTACTTAGTTATTTTAGCTATTCTTAATTTGTATTTAGCAGACATGTAGCATCTGATATTTCAAGCTTTAATGAAGAATGTATGAACTTTCTCTAGAATCATTTCTGAATCTGTATTTGCTAAATGAAGTATGGAAGTGTGGGTGTGTGTTGACTCTTATGAAATCTTACAGTTTCTGAAGTATCAGAATGAAATAAATATGCAGAGGAGCATAAATTATCTCTCAACAATACAGTTATATTTTTTAGGTTAACACTTTGGTGCTTTTCCAGTCATCACAGGAAATTAAATTTTGTTTTAATTTTGCCAGTCCCTGTGAGAACCTTTAACCATATCACTATTTCAGTCTGATTTGTCTTTATGCTGCAAAATCTTGTTCTTTTTCTCTCTTTCTCTCTTGTACATGGAGTAGCACAGATACATGGAATAGCTCTCCCTATTCACATAATTCTTCATGACATTTTAGTACAGTTGTTGCTGGCTGTAAGAGTTAGGACTTTACATTCCCAGATCTCTAGAATTAACTAATCAATACCTGACATTCCACTAAGTTCTAATGCTAGCATTAGTCTTTCCTTGCAAATAATTCATACAGCTCTAATCTCATGAGTTCACCGAGGCTTTAAAGAGGAAGTTTCCATTTAAACAGGAAGTTTCACACTCTTGTGATTAGTCACATTTCAAAGTTTCTTGCTGCTTCAGAGTATTTCATTTGTATGTATTTCCTCAACCCCTGCCATGTTTTTCTTGGTTTTCCTCATGGAGGTTTCTGAGGTATTCCAGATGGGCTTAAAGAAATTGGGCAGCACAACAGAAAGGGGGGAAGAAATCAGATTTGGATTTTTTGGTGGTAGAAAATATGCACACTTTCCAGATATGCCGATAGGCTCTGAATTTGAAGATAAATTCTTAGATCATGGCTCATAGAGATTCCTTTAGATGACCATTGCTGCTTTTTGGATCACTGGCTTTTGTGTGCTTCCTCATGATTCAGCCACAACACAGTATCCCTAAGTCATATTTTCTAAGATGAAATTTCTTTGGCTTTGCTTTTATTTCACTGCCAAAAAAAATCCACTTTTCAATGTGTGCCACAAACTTTATTTTTCACTTTTCACATTTGAGAAAACTGGTACATGGGGATTTTTCACAGCTCAGAATTTGTGCTCAAAGAGTTAACATTATTAGCCATGTTTGCAGTGTGTGGGGCTTGATCTTCTTTTTTGTGGAATGTACTTTTTTTGTAACTTCTGGGATGCTGTACTAGACAGGGATGCCTTTTCATATGACATGGAAAATCCTACTTTGCAGTTGCCTAAAGAGATATTCATACTAAACCTCTGGATAGAAATGAAAGTTCATCATGTTGCAGTACACTGGATAAACAATGGAAAGGCTTCAGTGTAGCTTCAGTAGGATTAAATGAAGCAATACATTCTTTTGGCCATGATCAACTCGGCAGTGTTTGGCTGGCCTTCACTAAATACCAGTGGTTTCTTATTTCTCCACAAGCAAAACTTACTTATGGAAAAAGAAATACATAATTGGCAGCTTGCTACTAAACTCAGTGATATTCAAGGGTAGTTTCCATTTTTCAGAGTTTACAGAAATCGTTTTTGTACCTACAGCATATTGGGGAATATACTGTAAATTAAAGAAGTCTGATAATCAAGTATGAACATAAAATTGTGTAGACACGTTCTTAAATGAGCTGTGAAGGATGCACATTCAATCCCTCCAGGAAAGGGAGAGTTTATAGGTTTCTTCAGTATCATCTTTTGCTTGTCAGTGGTTTAGCAAAAGAATTAATTGATTAAAGATGTTTTTAAGGCTTTGCTCGGAACAATGGTTATAATGTAAGTTTTTAGGGTCATGCTGGTGTGAATCATAGCACAGACATTTTTGCAAGAAGTCACAGACAAAAGTCTTATGACTCCAAGACAATAATGGAAGGGTTGAAAGTATCAGAGAAAGACTTTTAATTGAGCTATGTGAGACAGGAAAGTTTAAGTTGAACTGTTTGTGAAACAGAATCACTCTTGAAAGCAACTGGGGTCTGGCAGAGCACTACCAAGTAGAATAATCTTGCTAATGATGAATGCAGTTCTTTTTTAAGCATTTATTGCTAATCTTAACAGATAGTTCCCTACATTTTCTGGAATGTGGATGAATATGCCAGAGAGGATAGAGCAAGCAAGATAATAAGAATTCAATTTTGTGAGCAATCTTAGAGCATTAACATAGAGAGAGCATCATTTCTAATGAGCGCCAAAACAAAATCCTTAGGATAAATATGAGCCCAGAAAAATAAATTGGCAACAATGTCAGATGAGAGAAACAACCCATGTCTGAGCTGAGTTCTGGTTCTTCTTCCTGGAGGGAACTGATTCCAGAGCAATTTCTTTTTAAGAGTTCCTACCAGAGCTGTTCTACTTTGTATAAATAATTAACTCCTAATTGAGCCAGAGGGCGACTCTAAAGGCTGTGATTAGGCTGAAGTCTCCTCTCTACTTGTGTCCTGGTATGCCCAGTGAGTAGTTTATTGGGTGCACAATATGGAACAGCTTTTAGCAGTGAGGGTAGAACAGGCACTCCTGCCTGTGGTTACGGGGATGCCCTGGGAGGTGAAAACCCAAATTCTAACGTTGCATCTCATCAGGTAGCTTGGACACATGACTCACATATCCCCAGACAGATTCCAGGTCTCTCAGAATATGATTCACTCTATGTAATTTTAGCCATCTAAAAGCAGGGTGTTCAGTTGAATTACTGACTACAGAGGAAACCTAAGAATAAATGCAAGCCTTTAAGAGAGTAGAAGTCAGGTGAGGTAAATTTCTCCCTAAGCTACTGGCTATTTAGTGTCTGTGGTTTTGACCAGAAATTCCATCCTAGATGTAAGAATGGCCCTCATCAAAATAAACAAATTTCCATCAAGTGCTTTTTATGGAACAAATCATTTTCTAAGTGGAAAAATACTGCATTGAAACACTTCTGAATATCTCCAGTGCTCTGAGGAGAGTTTCATAGCTCAGAAATATGGTAAGGGGAAAAAATGAAAGCACAGGAGCAGCATAACCAGTGAGGCAGTGGTAGCTGACAAAAATCAAGTAAATTAACATAAGTACACTGAGAACTTTGTACCAATTACTGACATAGCTCTGATTTCTTCACAGTTTCCTTTTAGTTTCAAACTCAGTGAAGAGTTGAGTTTTCTAAGATGCCTTTTATCTTCTCATGAGGCCCAGAATGCCTCAGGGATGATTATTTGGATGGTTCGTCATTATATTTAAAGAAGCATCCAAAGTATTCATGGACTTCAGTTGCTTCTAAGGCATAGGGGAATATATAGACATCCTTTTCAGATTTAAATAAGTTGTTATGGGACTCACTCATCAACTCCATATTATTTCTCTTTCAAATGAAGATGAGTCACAGGCCCTTTCATCATCTTATAATCAACAAAATGACAAGTGGGATATTGGCAAAATTGCAATAAAGTATCAGATTTTGTCTTCTGCCTTTGTACTAATACTGTAAAAAAACAGATGCAAAAGTTTGGTATCTTCCCATACCAATCGCTTGGATTTTTTTTTTAACAGGCAGTTTAGAAGCATAAAATATGTAGAAATAGGTTCAGAGGTACAGATCTTTGCTATCAATCTGGATTTTGAAAGTGCAGAAATACATTCTGGTTTGTTTTATCAGAAGTGCTGGGAGTTCAAAATGTAGCTATTCAGCACTTCATTCCTCTCACTGGAATACAGTAAGCTTTGGCCCAAGTCTGAAGTGCTTTTTTTGGGAATTTCCTTTTTCAGCTATCTGTCCATATTTGTAAACGATCTGGAGATGAAAACTCTCTGAAAGATGGTAAGAACTGTTCATCATTACTGTGCATGTTTCTTGCAGTGTCCGGGAGGAGCCTTCACACCCAACGTGCGGACAACCAAAGAGTTTCCAGACGATGTTGTGACCTTCATTAGGAATCACCCTTTGATGTTTAATCCCATTTACCCAATACACAAGAGGCCATTAATCATCCGGATAGGAGCTGACTACAAGTACACAAAGATTGCTGTGGATAGAGTGAATGCTGCTGATGGGAGATACCATGTCTTGTTTCTTGGAACAGGTAAGACAAATTTGGCAGCATTCATTTTCCTCTGTCACAATGTTGCAATCGACTCTGATTTTTACAATTTACGGCTTTCAGAAATATTTGTTTAAATGTTTGCAATCTACAGAAATTTTTTAGAAATCCATGAATTTTGTTCTCTTTACTTTCTGTGTATTTTTCTTTTTACTATAGACATCAATATGTGCAAGATAATGATGTACAACGTGTTGATCTTAATTTTGAAACAAAAAACACCAGTATATATTTTATTTGATCTAAATTATAATACTTCTCTTCAATGTCATTTGTCTGCTATAAGATTCCACATTAGATTTTGATGATCTCTAACACAAGACAAAAATACCTAAATCTAGCTTTATAATTTTTAATACTCTTATCATCATTATTTAATATATGCTGTGTAAGCTACTTCTGAAGAAAAGCACAGTCTGATCAAGATATTGCAAAGGCAGAAACAACTCCAGAAAACAGTAGTAATATGGAAGTATTTAGCAGAGAAAAAGAAACTAATGGTTAGAATCCTAGCAGTAGTGGACACAGAGAACTTGATCCAAGTATTCTAAAATAATTTCTGTCTAATATAATCTATATTTTGTTTTTACTTATATCAAATTTGAATCTGGTGTTATGTGTCTGAAGTCTGCAGGGAACAGCTTAAGTGATTCTTGTACTGATCAATTTAGATTTTTAAAAAATATTCTGATATGAATCACACCCTTTAGATTGAAGCAGACAAGTAGATGGTACTCTGACTAGACCCTAGGACTCACTCACATCTGAAACTCCCACTGGTTTAACAGGGCATTAGAGGGCAATAGGTACAAAGGCTAATCTCTTTGACTTTTTTTACTTTCAGGTAGAACAAAGGAAAATAACTCTAGGAGAACAAATATATGTCTGAACATCAGAAAATGATTACAGAAATGGCTTGCATTACTTTTATGGTTCACATATTATTGGGGCCCTGATGGTTTTCTTCTTGTAGAATAACTGTGTCTGCCAACAAACTCACATGGGGCAGGGAATAACCATATTGTTATATTAGATTTAGGAAGCGGGTGCTAAAAAATCTCTTAAGATTGTCAGGCTTCTATAGGGAAAGGATTAAAAGTAACTCTCTTCACTCTTCTTAGAAAAACCTCCCCAACTATCAAAATCAACAGGGTGCCTGTGTGCCAAAGGAGGCCAACTGCACACTGTGCTTTGTGTGAAAAGTGTATCCAGCAAACAGGTTGATGGAAAGGAGTTTTTTACTGTATTTGGCTCCTGTTGGAAGTACTGAGCCCAGCTGTGGGCTCACCAGTACAAAAACATTAACCTAATGGATCAAGATCAGTTGAGGGGCTGTATGATGTGATATATGAGAAAAAGCTGAGAAAATAGGTTTAAAAATGGGTTTATTCAGAGAAAGCTAAGGGGAGGCCTTAATGCTGTGGACAACTATCAAATGGGTGGGTACAACTACCTAGTGGGAAAGAAACAGATGGGGATTCTTCTCAAGATGCTCAGTGCCAAGGTGAGAGATTTCACACATGTTGCAATGTGAAACAATGCTAATAAATATAAAGGAAAAAAGTTTTTGCCATAGACATGATCAAATAGTGGAAAAAGGATCCAGAGAGGTTATGAATTCTCCATCTTCAGAGACTCAAAAGGCTCAAAACCCAACAAACACAGCATTGAGCAGCCTGCTCTAATAGGACTTGCTTTGAGTGTGGGACTGCACCAGATGTCTTCTAAAGCCTATGAGTTTCTGCAGCTCAGTGAAAGGAAAACAAAACCACTTAACTCATGTGAGGTTGTGGATGGAGAAAATGAGAAGCGCTAAAGCCCAGCAAGAACTCAATCTGGCTACTGCTGTAAAAGGCAATAAAAAATGTTTCTATAAATACATTAGCAGCAAAAAGAGAGTTAAGGAGAATTTCCATCCTTTACTGGAAACAGTGAAAAGACTGAAGTATTTAATGCCTTCTTGGTCTCAGTCTTTAGTAGCAAGACCAGTTCTGCAGGCTCCCAGCCCCTCAGTTGGAAGACAGGAATTAAAAGCAGAATGAAGCTTTCATATTTCAAGAAGAAATGGTCAGTGACCTACTACACCCCTTAGGCACACACGAGTCCTTGGGGCTGGATGGAATCCACCCAAGGATACTGAGGGAGCTGGCAGAGGGCTCTCCAAGCCACTTTCCATCATTTAGCAGCAGTCCTGGCTAACTGGGGAGGACCCAGCTGATTGGAAGTTATGTGATGCCCATCCACAAGAAGGGCCACAAGGAGGATGTGAGGAACTACTGACCTGTTATGCTGACCTCATGGCTGGGGAAGCTTATGGAGCAGATCATCTTGAGTGCCATCACATGGCCTGTGCAGGACAACCAGGGGATCAGACCCATCCAACATGGGTTTGTGAAAGGCAGGTCCTGCTTGACCAATCTGACTTCCTTCTATAACTGGGTGACCCATGCAGTGGATGAGGGAAAGGCTCTGGGTGTTGTCTACCTGCACTTTAGTAAAGCCTTTGACACCATTTCCCACAGCATTCTCCTGGAGAAACTGGCTGATCATGGCCTGGATGGGAGCACTGTTCACTGGGGATAAAACTGGCTGGACAGCTAGGCCCAGAGAGTGGAGGGGATGGAGTTACATCCAGCTGGTGGCTGGTCCCAGCTGGTGTTCCTTCAGGTCTTTCCCAACCTAAACAATTCTATGATTCCATGTTTTTCCACCAAACCTTTACCAAGTCTTCATCTGATGTAGAATGAATGCTTAGTATATGATAAGGCATAGTCAGGGCAATGATTTATTCAAAGAATTTAATAAGTTTTTGATCTGGGTATTTTTGTTTTCTTGACTGCAAATTGATAAATGATTTTTAAGGTATTCTTGACTCTCTTCTATCTGCAGCTGTTGGAAAATACGAAATTAACCTAGGTAGGACAGGGCTTTCTACAAGGTGTGTTCTTCCTCTCCTTTCCCTCTCCCCACCACTAACATTGAGTCACATTTTCTGTTTAGTTTAATTAATGTAGATACAATTTTTGACTTTGTGAGCTGTTAGGATATTTTTTCTCATTTCCTGCAGAAGTCTTCTTCTACTATAGAAATATCAGAAGTGTTAATAGAGAACATCCCTACTCTTGTTGTACAACTGCACAAGAAAACTTGGTAAAGGATAAGTTTTACTGTTAGTTGACTTCCTTGACAAATCACTATGTTTAGTCAAAGTAATAGGTTGGTAGGCTAGTGCAGATCTTTCAAATTAACATTTCAATTTATTTTTTTTCAGTGTATAGTGGTGCCATTGTTTTAAAATTCTCTGTAAGCACCAAATGTTATTTGGAAGGAAATTCTACTAAATCTTAGTGGAAAAGATTGAGACATAAGTTCCCAGACCATATAGATTGTTAATGTAGCAGTGATAGTTAAAGCTGGAAAATCACAATTTGATAGTAAGCATTTTAATAAATCTGCAAGAGGTAAACATAGACAATTTAAATTTATCCTTTGATGACCATCTGACTGTTTTTAGGTGGTCAGTGTGGCCTTATACACACACATGAGATGTTAAAAACTAAACATACCTCAGGTTATTCTTATGTTAATACTTTCCTGTGTACCTGCACAGGACCCATTATGGATCAGATACAGAAAGTGCAACTCTTGATACTTTATATTCATTGCTTTATCCTATTCATTACACTGGAGACAAGGATCATTTTCTGCTTTCTAGTGAGATGGAGGGCAGGCATTATTCTTCCTGAGCAGGGCACAGGACATTAATACCTTCCAAGGTCTTCCTCCAAAGAAATCACTGCAATGCAAGTTACTGCATTTCTCAACCCTTTAAAATAAAAGTGATCAAGTTTCAGCCTTCTGAGAGGAGAAACTTGTTTTCTTTATTCTCTGCTTTCTGTGAGACTCAGGAGGATTTGATAGAGATATTGAGTGTCAACAGGAATGTAGAGGGGATTTGCTTTGGTGTCAGTTCATCCCAGCAAATGCAAAAACCACATTGTATAGGAGAATTTCATGTGATAATTTCCTTGGGAGTCTGGAGCCCCACAGCCAGAGACAATGGGACTTGACACCTGGTGACAATTACACTCAGCTCAAATGATGAGTTACTGCTGCTGAACTGAGATGTTTCCAGCCATGTCTGTCACTGTCAGTGACCTGTCTCATGCTTGAAATCAGAGTGTTTTATGTCTTGCCAGATGCAAAGCACACAAAATGTTTAGCTTTTCCTCTCTTCCTCCTCTATAGCCTTAGTAATAAATCAGTTCCTGAATGCAAGTGAAGAATAACAGAAGTACAGAGCTCTGACAACCTCAGTGGTTTTCATCATGTAGCTGTGGCACAGGAGGGTATAGGCAGCTCTGTAATTTTTTCGCCTTGGTGAACTAAATGTAGTGTTCCCTTTGCTCCCCCAGACAGAAGTGCTGTGCTCACAGGGGCCAGTCCATACCCAGAGTTAATGCACTGCTTTTCTCCCTTGCTTACCTGCATAGCAAACAAAACAAATCCCAGGCACAGACATTGTTCATGTGGCATTCCATGCTTTTCAAATGATTACAATCTCCTGTTTTTCCAATGCTTTTAAACACGAAGACTCCCAAAGTGCTTCACAAAACTTGCTAGTTTTTTTAGGTCTCCCCTAAGGGATCTCTTCACCCCTGTCTGGTGTGAGCTGACTTGGAGTAAGGAGCAAGTCTGGACTGGTAGAGAGCAGTGCTGCAAGAGAAGAGTGCTGTCTACCTACCTTGTCTTCCCAAACAGAAACCCAAGAGATAATTTACTTAGAAAGAATATAATCAATCATTTGCATATTTGACTAGAGCAATGCTGATGGTATTTTTTCCCTCTGGAATGAGAAATAACATATTCAGTTCAAGAATTTGGGATTAGAGTTCTGTTTCAATTATTCAATTTCTGTGATGGGGCAGGACTTAATCCTGAGTTTTTTGGATTCACCCTAGATTTGTACTGTAATTTGTTTACTCATTTCAGTTATATCTAAAGAAACTGAACTGTCAGTATTTTGTGTTCATCCTTTGGTAGATTGTTTTCTATCTGAGTTTTAAGACAGCAGTAAAACACCATGAGAACATATTTGTGAGATTAATATTCATTTATTAAGCATGCCACCTACTGCTTGCAGCACGAAAGCCTTTGGTCAAAGTACACACAGATTGCACAACCAAAAGATTATTCACAGGGTTTTTTATTGCTCTTGGTGTTACGAAAATATTTAAATGTCTGGGTCAAGCTTGGGTACATTAAACAGCTATGGGCATCAATGGGATTTTTTTCAGCTCCTTGCTAGCAAGATATAATATGTTTTTCTGGAAAGAGATCTAAGTTACTGTCACAAAAAGACACTACAGAATTCAGTGTGGCTTATTGAGATGATTAATGTCAGCCACATGCATCTGATGTGGCATGAGGCTGATCGATGTTTCTCATTATCTTCTCTTCTCTGATGAAACATTTGTTTTCAAAGTCTAGATGCATTAAGTGCCTCCAGAGCATAAGTTTGTAATACTCATTTTCATGGTGTTGTATGATGGCTGTCTTTTTGGAAAACTAACCCTTGCTGACAACAGTAGCCTCCAGTAATGCAATAGCCAAATAATCTAGAGATTCTAACCAAGAGATAATCTGGTCAAAAGAGCAAGCTTGCCTCCCATAGTTTTCCTGGCTGCAGCTTTGTGACTTTGGGGAGATGATGTTACACAACAGTGGCACAACAGGCGTCAGACACAATTTCCTTCTTCCTCTTGGTCATAGTGCCTGAGTCATTCATAACCTTTTGTTGACCTGTTCATCCAAAGCTTTTTCACAGACTTTTAAGGTGATATGTAAGTTAAGAGGGTGTACCTCCACCTGCTTCATTTCCCTTGTTCAGGTTTTATTCAAGCAAGCTCACACTGTGTCCCAAAAGATTGTCTGAGCAAGGGCTATACAGAAACTTGCCCTCAAGTGTGAGCATTTGTATCTGTCTTTTTGTTATTTAATGCAGCTTGAATTTTATAAAGTTTCACAGAGATATTATGAGCTGGAAAAAAAATTACCCTAATTTGACAGATGAGTGAGCTAAGCACAGAGAGGTTAGTGGCCATGGTGGGAGCTTTGAGTTACAGCAGACACAGAGCGTGGGAACGTGGCTGTCAGCCCTGACTGCTAACCTGCCACCCTCTCAGGTGCTCTGCTGAGCCTCAACATTTTCTCAAACACACAGATTTCAAACATTCTATGAACTTTTTGCTTTCTTTTTTCTTTGTAAGGTTATTTGTATACATCGGGTTCAACTCAGATAAGAGTCCAGAAGTAATTAGCTGCCATTAGGCTGACAGGTAAAACATGGAGAAAAAGTTTTTAGAGGGTCTCCAGCAGTGTCAGACACATCAGGGGTGAGGATTACTGAAGGAGGCCTTTCAAAACTCATATGAGAGTAGAAGTTGGTGCCTATTGCAATCATTTTTTATCATGTGGAAAATTTTGGGGTTTTATTTCTAGTTTAGTTTGTCCGTGTGATGTGGCTCAGGGGTAAATGGGTCCCAGTTCTCTTTGAGGCTCACATTACTGAGAGCTGCAGTGTTCACTTAAAACTGGGGAAATAAAAATAGTCAAAATTCAGAGAATGAGTTTTATACTCAGACCTTCTGATTCAGCCAAAAACCTCTGTATTTTTAATGTCTTTTCATTAAGCTTTGCTTTTTCCATTGTCCGTGGTCAGGCCAACCAGGAATTAATGTAATCAGGCACAGTCTAACTGGTATTGATGAAGCTTAACTGATTAATACCAGTCAGGAATCATGCCTTGCATTTCAAGAAATATTATTATAAATATGATGATGATGATGATGATGATCTGCCTCTTATGCTCCATTCCATGTTCAGGAATGCCTTCCTTCTTCATTTATTTCCCACTTTGAATACATTCTACAACTTTTTTTTAGCCTGTACTTTCCTCCCTTGCTGTTCCCAGTTTCTCAGTCCTCCCATGGGGAGTGTGATGTCAGTGTCATTGTCTTTAATGTCAAGCTGGGACACCTGCATTTGTTAAGCAGGTTTGAAATGGAAAAGCATTTTGAGTCTCTCCTGTCCTCTTGCTGTCAGCTTGAGGGAGATTCTCTTTTGTTTGTCCATCTCCCCTTGACTCACAGACTGCTGAGCTGATGCAAGGCTGCAAACAGCTCCCAGTGAAGAATTAGGAAAGTGGTGAGCAAAAATCTGCCTCTTCATTCCTAGTGGCAGATTGACATTCTGGAGACTTAGTAGCTTTTTCATGACTATGTAAAATCATAGCAATGGAGAACTGTTTTCAAGTGAATTTCTGGAAGGAACAAGTAAAGGGCAAAGGAAACCATGTTGTTCAATTTTATGAATTTTATAGGATTACCTTCTAATTTCATACATTGACCAAACTTGAAAAAATTTCATCTGCACTTGTTTGATGATCTCTTATGCCTGATTTGCAGCATAAAATATGATCTATTGTGAAATACACTCAGAAACAGATCGGACACTGCTTTACATAAGTGTCCTGCAGTGCTTCGTCCTTTCCTCTGACCCAGGGAATTTAGTTCACTTTTTTGCCATTAGCAGAAATAATCAAACAAGATTTTTGACAACACTCAAATATACCATAAGCTTTCTATGTGAACACATGTAAGTGACTTGATTTGTCAGTTCAACAAGTTTGTGTTTATAGTGGAGACAGCAGGGCTGCTGAGAAAGAAATAAAAAGTGGGGTTTGGGGACAAATATTTGTTTTTCATTTATTAAGGGAAAGGCTGAGCAACAGTAGCAAGACTATTTTTAGAAGCAATGAGAGATCTATAGCCTATAAGCTGTGTATTATTGGAAGTGTTTATATATAGATGTATAGAGAGAGATATATATGTATAGACTAATAGAACCCCTTGCTTTAAGAAATTTTATTTAATAGACAGCTTTCTATTGCCTACTTGAATATTTATTTGAAACATTTTATTAAGTCTCCTTTAAAACAATGGAGCATTCCTTTCTACAAGGATTTGTCCATCATGGTACAATACTGAGTGAAAGCAAATGGTAAAATACTGAGTCAAAGTGAATGAATACAAAGGTATTCACTCCCTGTGTTCTTCTGGGGCGTGACAAAAAGGTAGATAGGAGCCTGCTTCACAAATAGGAGAGGTTATTAGGACACAAGGACTTGGCGTCAGGCATATCAGTATTTTCTGTGCCCATGCCCAGGATAAAATCTCCCCTCAGGTTCTGATTTCAGTTTGGGGCAATGTTTTAGGACTCAAGACAAGGTAGGAATTTTAAATGTGTGGCATGTGCTAATGGGTCATTGACATAAACCGGTTCTTCAGAGGCTCAGCAGCCTTACATTCCTTTGCAGGTAAGGTCACTGTCAACATGCTTAGTGCCCTGTGTGTCAGGGTTACAGGTACTTGACACTTTGCAGGCAGCTTCAAAAAAACACCACAAAACGCTGAAATTCCTTCCTGCACTTTTGATTATTTTGTAAGGTAGGGTCTAATGTTAGAGAGAGAGAATTGGTAAAAGAATGCAGAGAAGCAGAGGTAGACTGGACTGAAGCCATGTACATGTGTGAGTGGGTTGTTCCCTTAAGTAGGAGAAGAAATACACACAGGCCCTTTCTCCTTTCCTCTGAGGGAGGCATCTGCAGCAATTTAACACTTCGGTGGGTCCTGGCAGTCAGTAAATCTCTCTCAGGTTCTCATAGCTTAGCTAATACTGGCACCCAGGCCAGACCACAGCTGTGCTATCACAAGATTTAGTTTCAGTGAAGTTTCTTTAGAAGGAACTGTTTTATCATGCCATTGTATAATGAGAATAAATGTTTCTGTAGAAAATTCTCATGAAAAATTCATGCCTAATGTGCCCTGAGCATGTACCATTGATAGCTACACATTTTTAAGTCTTGTCAGCTTTCAGTTTCTCTTTTCCTTCTTTTTTTTTAAAGACAAAGTACTGCAATGCGCTCTCTGTGTGTGGTCAAGTGATTAAATAGCAATAATCTGGCTTTAAACCTTTTTTTTTTGTAGTAATAATAATAATAACAACAACAACAAATAAAAGTTGTAGTAGTAGTAGTAGTAGNNNAGTAGTAGTAGTAGTAGTAGTAGTAGTAGTAGTAGTAGTAGTAGTAGTAGTAGTAGTAGTGATAGTAGTGGTTTCTGGCTTCCTCAAGTGAAATAATGAGATGTAAATTACTTAGAGTAATCATCTTACCCTGCAGCTCTAGCTATAGAATTTAGTCACTGAGCTTAAAGCAAAAATAAAATTGAACTTTTTCAGCTTACATTGTCTTCATTATGAATTGCCAAACAGGAAACTGAAATTTCCTAATAAATGTAGACACTTGCCTATATTGTGCTATGCTAATGTTCTATCAACTGCACAATTCCACATCGCTCTCAAAATTTTGAAGGCTGAACAGAGACTGTACTGTGTGTTGTCATTCCTCAGAATCAGTATTGAGCAAATAGATTTATTCTACTCTGTCTAGTTTCCAGGTCTTTCAGGTAAGAGGAATTCTGTGTGCTTTTTCCAAGTTAAAATGCTCATTCTTGTGATTATACCTCAGTCTGCCTTTTCTGCCACATCAGAAATACTTCGGTGGCTGTCTCAGCCTGTAAGAGCCTTCACAGAAGACCCCTTTATCACACATATTCTTTCCACATAAGAAATTTGGAAAACTAATCACAAATTTCCCTTTGGTCTCACTCATCACATCTACCTTGCAAAAACACTGTCATTGCCACATATTTCTACTTCTTACTTCTTTGTTCTGAGCGGATTTGTGAGGCTTGGAATTGTACTTTGAGAGGGAAACCATGATACAATAGCTAAAATATCTTCACCTTGCTTTTTCTTTTTATCTTGAAGAGCAAAATATTAACTCCTACCAATATATAATGTACTTGATTATTGTTTTAATTTCATTTAAAAAAAAGCTTTCATCTAATTGTGTTTACATGTAGAATGAGTTATTCTTTGGAAGGTTTACCTTCCATGTCATCAGTTATCCTAGCATTTTATTATCAGATATGAATATATCACATCCTGAAGTAGCTCACTTTTACCTGCTTATATTGTGCTTTACTTTAAGATCATTAGGATAAAATCTGCCTCTGTGTGTCTGCACAGCAACAGAATATACTGATTTTGATTGATCTTTTTGTATAGAATGGTAACAATAATGGTAATAACTCCAATCTTATCATGACTTATGTTCATATATGAGAATAAGACTGTAATAGTATTCCTGTATAAGGAATCATCTCATCATTCTTACTGACTCCAAACCATAGAAATGACTGAATATTTCTTACCTTTCTCTGTCACAGTGCTTGCTTCAATGGTTTCCTTTTATAATTAATGAAGGTTAATCTGCTTTTTTATTTCTCCCTCTCCATGTTACATGGTCTCATTTGTTCTCACCTATTGCAGATCAAGGAACCGTACAAAAAGTTGTTGTCCTACCCACCAACTTCTCTGCAAGTGGAGAACTCATTTTGGAAGAGATGGAGGTTTTTCAGGTTTGGCTTTCTCCTTCTTTTGTTTTTCCAGTGTGTATGTTCACACAAACACTTTGTTCTAGTAGACTTTGGCAAGGACAACTGTGATTTGGTAAAAGATCAAGTAAATGTGCATGCTGTCAGTTTGAAAACCACACAAAGATTACAAAATGTTGACTGTTATAAAGGCTATAGCTAGCTGAAGCTCTTTTCTTCTCCTATATTTCAGTTGCCTATTTTTCATGCTGATATACTGACTAGAAGGATTTTGATAATCAGCTTATTAGGAGGTCATGTTATAATAGCTTCCAGAAGGAGACTTTTATCATTGGCATCACTATAGAGGCTGTTGCTGTATATGTTTGGAAATTCAGATTTCTGTACTTTGATTATCTGATCTTCCTAGTTCTCAGTTGCAAAATGAAATCAAATGAGAGTTGTTTTTGCTTAACTCCTGTTCTTCAAAGTCACATGCCTCTGGAGTCAAGAAAGCTACAAGTTTAAAAGAACATAAGCTGAAAAGAAACACAAAAACTGCATGGAGATAAAGGAATAGCTTCTGTCAATCACTGTGGCCTGTAACAGTTGCAATAACCTAAAGAAAATGTTCACCCTCATATTGAAAAATCCCTCTCAAATATTTGGATGGGCTATTCATTAAACAGTAGTCACAGGGCAAGTTGTAGTATGTGTCTATAAACTTAGTTAAGGATTTTGTCATGGCCTTTTCTCTATTTCATTGACAGAATACAAAAAGGAAAATTTAAGCTTTTTTATTGAGGCAGCATTAATGGTTTCCTTAAGAAAAGGAACACTCATAAAGGCATCTGTGCTAACACTCATAAAGGCACAGTTATTCTTCCTAGGCTTTCATTGAAGACTTCCTGCTAAAAAAGTTATATGTGAGTGATATTACATAGAACACACTCTTCACCAAGATATTGCACATTCCATTTACTGAAACATAAATTAATACAGCACAAAGATAGGTGGGCTGAGAGGCATCCTCAGCCTAAACCTAGCTTCTGGGCCTCTATGCACAAAACTTCTTATCCTGAACCCTAAAAACCATGATATCATAACTTCTGCTGTTAGAGTCTGTGTGGCATCATGGTGTTTAGATGAGTCTCTCCAAGAGACCAGGGATGAAGTAATGGGCCCTGTGCTAGTTAATATCAAGGGTAGCTAAGAAGAGATCCTCTTCCAGAGTAAACAAGGAAAGGAGAATGTGGCATCAGGTCCAATGTTGCATTTGACCTGCAGACTCCAAACAGTTCATGAAGCAGCTCTAAACTTCTGCAAACCTCTGCCAATTCACGTGATTCACAGCCAGATTTTCTAGTCCTGACATCCCTGCTGTGTTGTGGTCCACTGCAGTTAATCCCAGCCCACTGTTAAGGCTTTCCTTTGTGACTGAGCAAATGTTGAATCTTAAAAAAATGCTGAACATTTTTATTACCATTGATTTTATCACTTGTTTGGATGAACATAATGACTTAAGGCAAGGAAAGTAACAATTCCTTTTACAGCTGTTTAATATTTGATTTGGACACACATATTAATAGACTGCTATGATGACACACAGTAGTATACAGTACTGTCTCTGGGAAAGAAACATCCAAGAACACTCATGCCATTTTAAAAGAATCTAGTCACTGACAATCTGAATTTATATGTTGCATAGTAACCAAACTGTATGCACTGTAGATAATTTTTAAGAAAAGGATTATGTATTCTTATCTGGATCATGTGGTAAATATTCATGACCTATTTTATGACTTTTCCTTATCATCATCATTAAAGAAAAAAAGTTTCATATTACAAAGTTAAAGTAATAACTCCTCTATTTCTGAGACAGCACAGATGCAGGTTAATTATAAGTGTACAAAAACCCTTTGGATACATGTAATAATAATGTGGTTGAGTTTCAGGAATATATTTTGTGAGACATTAATTGTTTATATGTCATTTGTTTCGTTCTGAAAATAGCAGTACTTAGTAGGAGTGAATGCTCTCTTTCCAGGGTATAAAAATGTATAGCTTTCTTAGATATGACTTGGGTTTTAGTGACTTTTAAATATTAATTTTGGGACAGAGTTCTTGACAATGGTTTGTAACTGTGTCTTTCAGAGTAATTCTCCTATAACAACAATGAAGATTTCATCTAAAAAGGTAAGGCAAAGTGGAATGCCTGCTTAGTGGTTATTAATTGAGAAGCAAATTGACATAGATGTTAGAATATCAGTTCTTGTGGAGCACACTAAATATAGGCGAATTTTCCATAATGAATACAGAAAACTTGACTGACATTTGCAGGAGCTGTTTATTCGCCCTTCCACTAAGCCCCTAAGATAAAACAATTTCTATTCATTATTTATCATTTCTAATTAACTGAAAGTGTTGGGGGTTTTGCTGTTTTGATTTACAATTAAGGAATAAAAAAAATACTAAAAAAGAAAATTCACCCTCCCTGTTTTTTTCTCTAAAGTCCCAAATAGAAATTTTTCCTTGGAAGTCTGTCTGATCAGTGTAAAAAGGCAGTGTTGGGGCTGTTGGGTCCATGGTGCAATTATGCATGTTTGTTTAGTAGTAATAAACAATGGCAATAAGAAGGATGAAAACAGCTGAGAGGATTTCTGCTGAAATGCTTACCACAAAAGTTAAAAATGTGTATTCTATGATTTTGCAAGCAAGATGTTGCTTAATATTTTACAAAGCTACTACTAAGTAAATATTATTCACTAACTCGATTTCAGTATGCTTTTTTCATTTTTATGACAAGAAGATCAAAGGAATTTCAAAGGGTTTTGTTCAATATTAATTTATATTTTTTAGAATGATTAATTGTTTTTTGAGTTAAACAGTCATTTTGGCCCAGATTTTGGTAATGATCTACTCCCTTTGAACTTCTCTTGCAAAAGCTATGATTTATTGTGAAAGTTCTCTTGGCTTATTTTTCCAGGTATATAAGGCTATCAGAATCTGGCCATAAGCCTCAACATAATCTCTAGGTTTTGCATCTTGGAAATGTACACACTGGAGGATCCAGCTAGGAACTCTGCATAATATTTATTAAAGTGACTATGTGCAGAGAAAATACTTAGTTCAAAGGCTTGAGCCAATAATCCTCACTGAATAAGAACCAAATTCTCAAATCTGAGCACTATTAAGTCAGCCTGTCTGCCCCAGAACAGAACAATGACACTCAATGTCCAAAAAACTATTAACACCCCCCAGTGTTTCTAGGTGATTTCTAGCAGGAAGGTGGAAATAATACAGGTCTGTTCACCTGGGAGACTTCTGTTGATCTTGAATTTATTTGTATTTTTTGCTCCCCTCTTGGTCCTGAGTTAATTCCAAAATTAATTGAAAGCTTTTTTGGGTGCGTTAGCCAGGTCTTGGGTGAAACTCCTCCACATCTGAACTAAATCTTCCCATTTCCTCCTGCAGCAACAGTTGTATGTGAGCTCAGATGAAGGGGTCACCCAGGTCTCCTTGCATCGCTGCCACATCTACGGGACCGCCTGTGCTGACTGCTGCCTAGCCCGAGATCCATACTGTGCCTGGGATGGCAACTCCTGCTCCAGGTTTTATCCCACAGGAAAAAGGTGAGCAGTATTAAGCAGCAGGGTGAAGTTTGCAAGGGAAGATGGTTTTTGTTCTGAGAGTTGTGATGTGATGGAGAAGTGGGATGTCGTCCTTTCATCAGCGTGTATGAACACTACCCCCATAGCTTGTTGTGCTTGGAGTTATTCATCACCTAGTTCTGTATGCTCCAAGAGTGTATGGTAAAAGAGCTGGGCTTTTCATATTTAAAGTAATGGATGGAAAAAAAAAAGAAAAGGAAAAAAAAGGTTCTTAATCATAAATATTAATCTTTCTGTCTCTCACACACAAAATCAGTGAGACATTTGTTCCCTTCATTTAAATTCAATTACTTACTATGGATGTAATTATGATAGCCCTAAATACAGCAAAAGATCTTTCAGGCTGTCTGAGGAATAAACTCATTTATATTTTTTTGTTCCTCATTTGCTCCTAAGTGAGAAGAATTATTTTCAGGAAAATTTTAGGCAATTGTGATTTCCATGTAATGACTGTGGATTTGAGTTTTTTGACATGAGGTTTATTAAAGCAGACAGGGAAAGCAATTTCTGTTAAATTTGCAACAGAACTAATAGTCCATCTCATAATCTTATGCAAAACAGGAGTCTCTTTCCCTCCTCCCAGGGGAAATATTTAATAGCAGAAGGCTGTAGTGAGCTCTTGTCTTAATAAGATTTCACTTCATATACAAACAAAGCTGCAGAATACACAATGAAGTGTAACTGCAGAGGAGACAAATCTTTCAGATGTATGCTCTCTACAACTACCTGGAAGGATTGTAGCCTGCAGGAGTTGGACTCTCCTCCCAGGTGACAAGCAAAAGGACAAGAGGAAACAGCCTCAAATTGTGCCAGAGGAGGTTTAGATTGCATATTCTAGAATCTTAGAATCATGAAATGTGCTGAGTTGGAAAGGACCCATCAGGACCATTGAGTGCAACCCCTGGCCCTGCACAGGACACTCCAGGAATCACTCCATGTGCCTGAGAGCATTACCCAAACACTTCTTCAAGGCTTGACCACATCCCTGGGGAGGCTGTTCCAGTGCCCAGCCATCTTCTGGATGAAGAACTTTTCTTTGATATCCAGCCTAAACCTGTGACACTACTGAGTGTCTGCATCTGAGCTGCAGGTGCAGAAGGCCACATAGAGTCACTGGGTTTTATTCCTGTTCCCTCATAGAGGGAGACAGTTGAGAGAAACAGGCAAAGCTTCGACCTGCTGATAATAATATCATCCCCTCGACGATTGTTTTTGTTATTGCAGTTTTCTTGACTCATTCCTTACTTGAGATTACAAGGTAAAACCCAAACTGTAGCAATTGGTAGAGTACATGGGGTTCTTAACTGCTTTCATTGAGAATATTCAGTCACCAGTCTGCATACTCATTGTTTTCTTCCATGGAACAAAGGTCAGAATGTGGGGGAGGAAAGAAAAGAAAAATCCCCAAGTCTCAGGCCACCTGACTCCTACAGTAACATAGCTGCCAAAAGGTACACCCAGCCTGTGCAGTTTCCAGTTTGCCATCCCCATTACATACACCCACCCAGGGTTATTTCCACTGGGGCTTGCTTTCATGCTGATATTTTGTTTGCAATTTGCTCTTTATGTCAAACCAAAATAAACACTTCTAACTGTATGGAAAAAGGTCTGGTTTTCATATGTGAAGGAAATGAGTTGTCTCTTTATCTAACAAGGCAAATTATGAAGGAGAAAACATTGGTAATTGGAGCCAAATCCCATTGTCTAGACAGTAGTTTCTGTTCTATGCATTTGCTTATTTGCTTCTTTTGACACTTCTGTCTCCTGTGAATTACTGTAGTTCCTCATGCAGCATCAGTTTACCCCAAAACACCTTATAGTATTACCTTTATTTTCTAACTACCTTTTATTTTAAAAAAATAAGTATCTGTGTGCTACGTTCTAATTCTCAGAACTGCTTAATGCAAGCAATGTGCCATCTCTGACAGTGTGGAACAGCTCATGGTAGCACAAGAACTCTGATATTCACTCAGAAATTCTTCATGGCCTCCCTTGACTCATGTAAATAGTTTACAAGGGTTAAGACCCCAAGGCATAAAATGAAATATTTTTGATGGTAAAAATAAAAACTATACTTGGAATTTCAGTAATTACTCCTTTGAAGCATCACCTTTCAAATATTTCCTTTTCAAACAATGCAGTGGGGGATCAGGTGACAGGGGATTATGAGCACTCTCTCTGTGTTTGTGCACTACCTGGTAGCATGTGGCCATAGATGTGTCACCCTTCACTCAGTAGTACTGGAGCTCCAGGGGCTTTTTATGGTTTTTGATCTTCAAGTCCTTAGTGCATGGTTCAGAGTACAGCTGTTTAATATTCCAACAGTGTCCATTTGCAACAATCTATCACCAATATACTTTTTCTTGAACTTGATAAATACTGAACTACCTTACACAATAATTAGCAATGAAAATAATATATATTAATATTTTTTTTAATTGCCTAGCAGCTTTTCATGCACTGAATTCTGTAAGCTATGACTTGCTAGCTGAGGAGGACTGAAATGCCAGTATTCCCAGTAAGCTCCCCAGACAGTTTGCTACAGAATTGTGATTTTACATCTGTTACCCAGATTACATAATAATTTCCCTATTTAGAAGTATCCTGGTACTTGGTGAATTTTATTATATTTTGGAAATAGTCACATCCTTTCAAGTAGAAGACAATAGAATCTTAGTTCTCCACCCTTCTGGATGAATACTTCAGTCACTGTGCTGTGAAGGTGGCTACAAGCACCAAAAATAAAGTGCTTGCTAAAATCAAGGTGGGAGCATGCCCTTTATCATAATTTTGTGCTGGTGTGTTACATGTGAGCAGTATGAATCTTAAGCATCTCATTGTTAGCTGCTTGCCTTTATGAAAAATTCCACCTTGGGGGTTCTGGCTTTGAATGCTGGGTATTGTGAGGGAAGAGAGGTCTCTTTCATGTATCACTTCCCATCCCTAAATGGAAATCCCTAAACCTCACAGCACAACTGCTTTACCTACAAAAGCTGCACCTGTTTTTTGAGATTCAACAGATGCTTCACCTAAACAGTATCTTCACACACACAAGCCTGCCAAGAGTAAAGCACACTCACAGTAGATCATGAATTATCCCTAACATTTGATCTAGTAAAAAAATCCAAAAGACAGCAAATCCACAAATAAAAAAGTGGCTATTTCCAGTGTAGCTATCTTGGAATAATATTTTGTTTTTACAAAATATTGCAGGAGGAGCCGTAGACAAGACGTGAGACATGGAAACCCTCTGACTCAGTGCCGAGGTTTCAACCTGAAAGGTACTGTAATTTAGAGATCCTCATGCTATATAAAGAACACATGGTTTTCCTTTATATGATTCACTATAATTAACGTTATCAGTATGGTTTACTGGTAAAGCATAATTATTTTCCAAGTCTGAATTTTGTTTTGATTTGGTTTTAGCATCTTTCTTTGCAATTATATGAAACTTGCCCATATATGATAAAATGTTGAGCCATTAAATATATAGTTCAGCATACTTGAATTAAGAAGCTGACACTGTTGACTAGAAAACGGTAAAGTTGATTTGATGGTTTCTCTAACTCTGTTTCCCTTCAGTCTTTTTTAATGCCTTTTCATTCATTTATGCTTTGGACCTCCACTTTTTTCTGAATATTTGATCCCATACTGAGTTTTGGAGCACACCTTTGAGCAAACAGCAGGATCTAGGCTGACCTGTCTTTTGATTTATGATTATTCCCTTCTCCCTTTACATGGGAAAAGAAAAAAAAAAAAAAAAACTATTCCAAATTTCTTTATGGAGTCTCTTATTTCCAGCTGTTCAACTGTTTAGTCAGCCTGGCATGGTGAGGGTGGCCAGGGGAGCCAAGGCTTTGCCCTCCCAGCCAGCATTTTCTCCAGATTGATGGACACCAGTCAAATATGTCCTAAGTCATAGAAATAAACACATATATAAAGGCAGCTCAATCCTCTTCAACCTCATGCGTGTCTGAGCTAGGCAGTGGCAATGTATGCCATCAGACCAAGGGCGCACAGAGAATTATGCTCCTTTCACCTCTATTATGAGCCTGAATTTTGAAGTATGTTCTCATATGTACCACCTGGAGACCAAATAATAGAGCTGATAGTAAATGTTTTTAGTGATATTTTTCTAATCAAAGAACAATGCTTTAAGAGTTACATGTGAAAGGTTCTGTTAATAATAATTCCACTGAAATAGTCTCCACTGGTTGTTGGAAGAATCTCCTGGATCAGAAGAGACCACAGCAGTCAGTTGGGTGTAGATCCCTCTGCTTAAATGAGTCAGTATTGGGTCATTTATGTGAAGCTGAAGAGCTTGAGCAGGTAATTCCAAGAGATGACCCCAGTGTTAGAAAATACACCTGAGCTCTGAGAGATCAATGTTGAAGCAACTTGACCTGCCTGTCTTCCCCTGGAGGCATGTGCTGAGATCTCCCACCCATTGTCTAAACCAAGGGTGGGTGTCTCCTCCTTCCATGTGGAAAATGTAAGAAGGTCAACTGTCTGCATTCTGGCCTGAGGGGAGGTAAACCTTGACAGTCTTGTGAAACAGGTTTCTTGTTTTCCAGCCACTTTTGTAATGTGGATGTATTTTTAGGTTTATGTATTTTAGCATCTTGGTAAAGGAAGTTTCGGTGGCAGCAATGGGATATAGGATACGTAGATGGCAGTTGTTTCCCTGGAAGAATAAAGATGAAAAGAAAGAGCAATTTAAACCCTTGCAAAATATAATTAGAGCCATTTATAGCAAAATGACTGTGTTTGGGGAAAAAAATGAAATCTACCTAAAGGACAGAAGAGCAGAGAGCCAAGCAAAGCCAAGGAATCATCCAAGCTCATAGAGAGCCATAATGCTGAATCCAAGTCTTTAAACATGGTAGACCTCTAAGCATGTATAAACGTAACATTTTTGGCACATTTTTATTTTTAAATAAATCATCAAGAACTAAGCAATCTTGTATGTTTTTGTTTCATGTCTGTTTAATATTGTTATGTTTGTGTTAGCCCTTATAGCTATTAGAGAAATGCATTTTGAATCTGAAGTATTTCCACATTATTCTCCTAAAAGTTAGAATTGGTTTTGGTACAGCTTCTGAAATGTGCTGAAGGACTAGAACCAGGCAAAGTCTCCTTCCTTCAGAAGAATGGATTTTAATTTCACATATCAGTTGATGAAAGAAACTGAAAAGAACGGGAGATAAAGTAGAGTCTGAGAAAAGCCAGTCTTAGGACTGTGCAAAAACAGAATCATACTTTAGACATGCAGACCTCTAGGTATTTGCAGTTCTCATATTATTTCAATAATTTTCATTGCTCCTTTCTCAAAAAAAAGTTTGAATTTCATATATGAGGCAAGCCTTTAAATCTGGAGGTGCTTTGTTTTGAGGACAAATATTATGATTTGGACCAAGCAATAAGCATCCAGAAGTTCCTACTGAGGACTGCCAATTATTCATCTATGGAGACTATAAAGGGACACAACAAGTCTAAGTGATGACATATGCTCAGCACTTGCCCAGGTGTTTCTGGAGTGCAATAAATCTGTCTTTCTCTCTGTTGCTGGCCTGTCTACATATTCATCACATTTCAGGTTGAGAGCCAAGTCCCTTCCTTGTGTTGGAAGAGAAGCAGGGGAGTGGGAGCCCAGCCTGCCCTCTCTCTCCTCCCTGGGACGCTGGAGTAGCTGGAGCCTTCTTTAGGGCATGATGCTTTATTTTGGTCATACAACCATATTCCTCCAACTCATAAATGGTGAAGTCTGAAGAACTGTATTAAATGCTTCATTCTCTTTTAGAGTAGTAGAGAATGAGGTAATTTCACAGAAAAATATCCCTGAGCTCAGTTATCCCATCAGCAAAGTTTATCGGCCTGTAGGTGTCCTAATTTCTCAGAACAGACCATGTCACTCTGACAACATTGGTATTTGAAACTGAATGTGCTTTTTCACATTTCATTTAATTTCTTTGAATTTTTTTCCCAAAATTGATTTAATTTTGGCCAGTATCAGAATCAGGCATACTTCATTTAATCTATATTGCAAAGAGTTACATGTTTTCTTAATCAAATCACCATTCCTAGTATCCTGACCTGTTTTCCTTTTCGTTCTTTCTTTCTAGCATACAGAAACGCAGCAGAAATAGTTCAGTATGGAGTAAAAAACAATACCACCTTTCTGGAATGCACACCTAAATCTCCTCAGGCTTCTATTAAATGGCTGCTGCAGAAGGACAATGACAGGAGGAAAGAGGTGAGTAATGTGAACAGGAGCTCTGGGAGGCTCCTCAGTCAGCATGACATTCCCTCCCCAGTAAAGGGAGGGAATAGTTTGTGTTTTTAGCAGGCAGTCTAGCCACAGTGAAGCTGGAGAATTTGTGTGGATGAAGGACAGTGGCCATCATTTACTCATATGAATAAGAGCAAACTCAGTACAGCTGAGACTTCATCCTCAGCCCCACTGATTTATATCAGATCAGAACAGCTATCAGAAAATTAAAGAATCTTCGCTTCACACCTTATCGATTGCAAACTGAAGGTTTCCAACATTCAGAACTTCTTACTGATCTAAGGAAATAGGCACAAAAGCAAGAACTTGTATAAAGTTCAGGAAGAAGTCAGCACGCAGTAGCTCCTCTGTGCTATTGAAGAGATAAAAGGCAAAAGTGGGAGAAACGTGAAAGGTTTCTTTTAGCAAGAAACTAGTCCAGGCTAAGAACACGTATTGACAAAAGCATTTCCTCACCATGGTGCAATCACATTTTCCATTACTGCACTCTCTAAGGCTCTCGAGTTCCAGCATTGTAATATACAGTATGATTGTTTATGGGGAATGTGCCTTCCTTAAGTAACACAAAAGGGGAAAAATCAATTTCAAATCCAAGGCACTTACTATATGAATAAAAAGAAACATCTTTCAAAATGAACTTATAAGTAATGTGGTGTCTGTTGATAGGTTATAAATACTGTAAAGTATTATTCTCCTAACAGGCCATTTTACAAAAACAGAGGGGAATTACAAATGTCTCACTGAGTTTTCTAACTATTCAAAGCCATGTCCTGGCAATAGGTGCAATTCTGTAACCCAATGCTTTAGCAGAACATCTCCCTTTTTTTGTTTTTATGTTCAGTAAATATGTTAGAATCAATGCAGTTTCATGGCACAACAGGCTGAATAAAGCAATCAAAGTGTTAATTAGTTTTCAAGCTCTCAGATGTCTGGAAATCTTCCACAATGTCTACAAAAGTTTACAATAGCAGAATACCATAATGAGTAAATTAGTTCCCAAGAGAACCAAGTATAATGCAAAGTACAGTAGCAAAATAGAAAAACCATTCAGAAAAATACCAGCAGTGGTTTCCTTTCATAATGGATTGAACTAGCAATTTTTACTTCATACTGATATGCAAAGGGACATCTGCACATTCATTTACAATTGGATGATAATAAGCTCTGGTAACTTGCTTCTTTCAGATGATGTGACCATCTCCTGGGACAGAGTCTGAAGCCAGAAAGGAAATAGGAGTACATGTACTCTGGGCTAACATTGAGCCAAGTCCCACTTGAGACCACTGTGGTGATAATTTTTATATGCTATAGACTCTGCAGAGCAGATAGAGTTCTTCAGCAGGAACCTGCTCAAAGTCAAAATATTTAATGAGAAGCCACCTTGAGTTCAATGCCAAATTAACCTCCCTGGTCCTGCACCTTTCTTCCACCGAGTCTCAGCAGCAATCTCTTGATGCTGAAAGAGACATTCTCAGGAGTGCAACAGGGCAAATAAAAGTTCATTTCTTCAACTCTACTCTTTGAACATCATGAAAACTTATATTTCGTGTGGTTTCCAGATTTTCATCTTTGTCTACATCCTGATCAAATTTATTCTAACATAAGAAATAAAATTTTCTTTAGCAACACTTGCCTTCCTTTGGAGGAAGCTCTCTTCTAAAGGTGGTCTCGTGAAGATAATTATATCAAAATGTCGTAACTTTAAGAAAGTCATGTTTGAAGTGAAGCTTACCAGAAGGTCCAATACTCTCTTGTTCCATAACCTTCCCTAAAAGGTTCCTTCTGCCTTTTTGCTCTCTAGGTGAAGCTGAACGAGAGGATCATAGCTACTGAGCACGGGCTCCTGATTCGCTCTGTGCAGGACAGCGACCGGGGGCTTTACCACTGCATCGCGACAGAGAACAGCTTCAAGCAGACCTTGGCAAAGATCAATTTCAAAGTGTTGGATTCCGAGATGGTGGCTGTCATGACTGACAAATGGTCTCCTTGGAGCTGGGCTAGCTCAGTGCGAGCACTGCAGTTCCACCCCAAGGACTTTGTGGGGGCTTTCAGCCACTCGGAGATGCAGATGATTAACCAGTACTGCAAGGACAGCAGGCAGGCAGGTCAGCAGAGGGAAGAATCCCAGAAGATGAGAGGGGACTACACCAAACTAAAGGCCCTTATCAATAGCAGAAAAAGTAGAAACAGAAGGAATCAATTACCTGGATCATAATTTTATTTTATAGTAATAGATTTTTTTTTGTCCTCAGTGTAGGGGGCTTATAATTGTCTATTGTGAACAAATTTGTGCAAATCTGATAAAAAATTAAATGAAAATCCAGCAAGACTCATAAAAGATCTGTCTCCAAATTAAATGCAGTGTAACCTAAGAAAATAACTCAGAGCATTTTCTTTCCTAGGAGCTTAGTGACTCTAGGCTGGGCTCTGTCCTAGAAGCAGCACTGGGTATTCATCTTAAACCAGATTCACCTTTAACATCTCAGTATTTAATTACAGCTGAATAGAAATTTTTACAAAATCAGTGTATTATCTTGCAACTTTGGAACTGTAACAACTAGACTGGTGGTGAACGAGTCTGGGTTAAAATGCATACTTAGAGTAGGATGGTACTAAGATTTCCTTGCACTGTGTTTAAGAACATGAGTTTCTTCTTGTTTACTGCTCAATATTGGGTTTACAGCTTTCACTCATCCATCAAATCATGTGAATGCATGCAGATAGGAAGCAAGCAAAGTGTACTAGAAATGTTTCATTTGCTCAGAGGTCAAATGAAGGAACAAACAGAAGAAAAAGAATTTATACTTTATCAGAGTAAGCACTGATTATTGTGCATAGTATGAGTTGTAATAAATTTATGAGTTCTGGAATGTAACTTAAAATATCTCTGCTCATATTGATTTTTATTAAAATAGGGAGTCCTATAACACTACATAGCTTTATAAGTGGCACAAAGGTAAGATGAGAATGTTCATTATACATACAATTTTGTAAAACACCTAAGTGACTTAGGTATTTTAGCTACTTTTCAAAAGATGACACTCCAATTTCTTTTCAAAGGACAGAATGCAGATATAGTGCTTGTTCAGAAATGAAAAATATAGATTATCTTGATTCTGTTACATGATTAAGTTGGAGTTGGTCTGTAATGTGGAAACAAGTCATAAGTGTCTTTGAAAATTTTAAAACATTATTTTTTCAACTGTTTTCTCAAAGTTGCAAGTATTTTAACTAGAATTTTCTAATTAAACCATTCCCATTTCCCAGTCTTTGTTCCCTTATTCTTTTCCATGTTATTTTCCCAATTTGCTCCTATTTTCAGTTCTCTGCTAAAAAGCAGATCAGGAAAAGAAAAGAAGAAAAAAAGGAATGAGGGAAAATAAAACTGAAAAATGGGTTTGGGTCAAAAAGCAAAAGCTCTAACTTGAGAGGCATAGTCAAACAGAAACCTTTTGTTTAAGAAGCAGCTGTCAGGTCTAATGAAGCAAGTTTTATTGAAAATTGGGTGAGTGTGCACCAGGCCATCCTATGAAAAGCAATCACTTTTTTCTTTTGAGCAACACAAATGCCATGAAGAGGGACAGATCATCAATCCTTTTACTATGTGAGAGTGTTCTGGAAGTCACTGAGTCTGTTCAAAACAGTAACAGGGATTAAAAATGTATGAGTACCTTAGAAAAATCACAATTATTAATGGCATTATACAAAAATATAAACTGATGTTTAGCTCAAAACTGAGCTATGTTAAGTTAAAATTCTGCTTCTATTAGAATACTCTGGGAGTAACTCTTCAGGGCATGGGGAAGCACTTCTGGGTTTGTGCCTGTGTGGATTCAGTTTATGCAATGGAGGTAACACTGGTATTTATCTGCCATTAGCTGGATTGTCACTTTATCACCACCTCATGAAGGATAGCTGGGAAATGAGCCCTGATCACACCATTTAAACAGTCTCTAAATCCCTTTGATGCTGGTGGGATCTCTTTGAATTTAATTTGTGTGCTTACTGCTAGCATGGCAGTGCCAGCCTGCTCATATATTGCCATCTAGTTAAGTGCTCTTCTTACTCAGTGTGTATTTCTGCAATATTCAGCCATTAATAACTAAGCTCCTTCTTATGGAAACCATCAGGAAACTTTCTCTGACCTCCATGAGATTGAATTTGGCCCCAAGAGCTGGCAAAGTATGTTCTGGAGGAATATGGCTATTTTATCTTTTTTTTTTTTTTTCTTTTTTCTTTCCCTTTTCTTTTTTTCCTTTTTTTTTTTTTTTTCTTCTTTTTTTTTCCCCTTAATATGATTGACCTCTGAAGTGTGTAAGTGACAAACCAAAAATCAAGTGCCATGAAGTAGAGCTACCTCCTGGAATGACACCAGTGCATATTCCCTGTATGCTGCCATGCTCTTCCTATCTCCCCAGCAGATTCACTGCAGAGTTAGTGTGATACTGATGTCCATTGTGAGGATCACAATTGCTTCCAGATGGAATACAGTGATTAATAGGTATTTCAGGGTACAAATTGCCCTTTAAGTGGTTAGGTACAGTGATATTTTAATAGGCCCCCATTAGGCCTCAGAAATTACAGTTACACTGTTTTCTAATAGAATATTGGCAATAAGGGATTCCATTAAAACAATCATCACAGCTCAGAGTTTCATATGATTATAAAATAATATTTTTAAAGCTGCTTCATATACCATTATTATGGTATGACTGTTTAAGGGATTATACTTAAACTAACATTTTTCCTGCTGCATGAGCACTCCAGTATATAAATATAATAAGCTTCTGTCAGTGCATAACTGGTCCAAGCTTCCAGGCTTTAGGAGCCCTTCCTGCATGTATAGAGAAGTCAGGATCCAGATGCTCAGCTGCTATAAACTAATGTAACTTCCTTGCTGTCCTTATAGCTACTGGGGTTGATACCAGCTGAGTGTTTGGCCTTAAATGTACAGTATAGACAAACTGCAATTTTTGTTAAAAGTAGCCCCTCTACTGTAGGTAACACCAAAACTTAAGACTGTAATATTATTTGTGCTATTTAATACTTCCTATTTGGAGGATTTCTAAATAATGTATATAATTGTATTCCTTAAAAAATGCAAAAGCAAAATGACTTCTAGGCATAATTTCACCAAATGTAAAGATATGTTCTCTGCCAAGAACTTCACTGTGTACTGGTATTTTTTTTTTGCCTTTTTATTTTGTGTAGTTTGTAAAGTTTGCTGAAATCTTGACCTAACAATGTGTTCTTTGCAATTGTTGTTACTGTAGATATGCGTGTTTTATTAAGAGAATCTTGGTTTTAAAAGTGTAGGTATGTGTATAAGTTGCTAGCATGATGAAACTGTCATGACAGTGAATATGCATCATATAGTGTGTAAGAAAGAACAAAATGTAGTTTAACATAGTGCTATTTAATTGAATATCTAAAATGCCCAACAAAATAAAGTGTGTTGCAACATTTAAAAATTTGTTGATTCCCCCTTATGGATGTGCATTAAAAAAAAGGAATTTTTTTTTTTTTTAATTAAGAAAGTAACCTTAAAATCAATTCTTTAGATTTTCTAAATAAGTTCAAGAAAATATTTGGAGCATCAGGTGTTGTAGCCGGTCAGTTCTGAGCCCTGCTCTGGACTGAAGCCCCAGTCACAGAGATAACAAGGAACTCATGAGGAGTCAGAGATTGATTCTTTTGGAGATTATCCCATATAAGCACCCTGCATAAAAGCAGGTTACTTTTCTTTTATTCATTGTTTAAAAAGAAAAGAAAAAAATGTTTTCTTCTAGGAGTATAAAGTAAATCAGAAATGTCTGACTTAAAAAAAAAAGGGGAGTGAAGTGTAAATGCTTTTTTTTTCTTTTATTACACTGAGGGGGAAAAAAAAAGCAGCACATTCTGTGAAATCCTGATTTTTTAGCTGAGACTCCTGGCATTCTCCAGGCATCTCTGCAGGGAGGACAGGCTACTGAGGCTGCACCACAGGGAGTCACAGCTCTCTCCCAGTTTCCTGGCTTGTACTTGGAGTGAAATAACCTGCCTGACACCTACAGTATGCTCATTTTCCCTGCAGTTATCATCTGAGCAGTGTTACTGCTGTTCTTCTTACTGGCTGTTTTTCCAGATGGGTTTTAACAAGAAAGCATAGGTCCTCGTCAGTTCTTTGGGGTAATAATTGAAAATTAAATGTCACAAATACTGACCTTCACAACAAGGTTCTGGATCGTTAAACCCGGATTTTGATTTCCCAGATAGATAGGTTGCTGCAAGGCTTTATGAGGTGTGAGTGGATAAGATGACCTCACCCCAGGATTTCTGTACTGGCTGGTTCCTAGATGTGCTGATATTGGATAGTTACCTGCTGAACACTCAGACCAGTCTGGGTCAGAAGCTGAGTTTTCAAGCACTCCCACATGCTGTAGGAATGTTTGGATAAGGCTCCAAAGCAGATGGACATTTACAGTTTCACACTCTGAGAAAGCTTTCCCAGGTCTGATCCTATGTCCATCCTGCTCAGTTGTCTTTTGCTGATCTTCTTCCCTGACTCTTTTTTGCCCTCCCCTGCAGGGTTCAGTACTTATGGTTTTGGTTCCTTGGCTCCGAGCTGTGGCAAAACAAGACCTGGGAATTCTCTGGACGTCAGATGTGAGAACTCTAGGGGTCTGATGTTTCTCCCTTGACTTTCAAATGTCTGTTAGATCACTTTTCTTCCTCCATTGGGAGCCACTGCTCTTTCTAAGGTCTCTCTTCTGGTGGCAATACCTTTTAAGGTTTCCCTTTGAGTAAGTGCAGGATGCAGAACTCAGGCACTTCCTCATGGGACTGAGCAGTGTCAAGCACGGGCTCCTCCAGGCAGCCACAGAAGCCCAGAGGTGACCAGTGAAAAGTTCTGCCTGCACAGGAGGGGCTGCCAACACTGGTGTTGCTCCCACTGCTACCAGATTATTGTTGCCTCTGGAATTAATTGTTGCCTGCAGAATGAAGTCAGCAGATGTAATTCTGTTGTGCAGGCCATAAAAAAACAAGTTGTGGCATTGTGGCTTTTGCCTGAAGCAATGGACTAGGTCTCAGGAAACCAGTGCTGCTTTATCCTTTGCAGAGTAGGTCCCAGATATACATGCATACACAGACCTACCTGAATGCAGAGGAGCTTTTCTTTCCATGCAGTGCTTACCTTTCTTTGTGTGTCCTCTTCTGTTTCCACATGGGCAGGATCAGTCCTCACAGTCCCAAGACCCCAACAGCTTGTAGTTATTGCCATTGCCATCTCTGAGAGCATTTTAAGGACAAGTAATTAGTCAACAAAATTTCTTCTATTCACTCTCCTTTCTAACTTACCTTGATCTGTACCTTCTCAACAAGAATTTCCTTTTTAGCATCAGGAGACTGCAGCACAGTGTAAGTAATAAAAAATGTGCTGTCATTTAACATGTCTAATCTAAACTAAAGACTGAGATTTAAAGATGCTTTGGCATTCTGAACACTCCAAGAAGCAAACTCAACACAGCTGGCTCAGCAGTCAACAAATAATTGCTCTACAGTGATAGACTGTCCTATATCCCAGGATTCATTATTGGATTCCATATACAGCTTTACAAAGCAAAGCATTTGTGTATTCTTAGCACTCTATCAGCTTCATTATTCCTGATTTGAATGCCTGATAAACAAACAGCCTCATGCACTGGCCTTATAAATGAACCTGAATGTTTGCTGAGCTCCACATTCAAGACAGTTTAGGCCAAGGGATTTCAACATATCCAACATCTTATAGAGCCTTAAATTTTTTTCCAAAGGATTTTAGGGGAAAAAAAAAGCCAAATTATAAAATGGTCATTATTGTTGTCTGTGGTAAATGAGAGTTGATAAAAAGGATTGTTTTCTAGCTTGTACAGCAACATGCAGTGTGGGGAAGGAGTAAGAAAAAGGCATTTGCTTAACCTTGGGTTCACAGCCCTTTGGATAGTTGCTGTTCCTTGGCTCTTTGCAGTAGTCCTTTTTCCAGTATCTTTTCTCCCTGTCTGCATTCCAAGGCCCCTAAGAGCCATGCAGTTTTTACTATTTTTCAAGCTGGCAACTTAGGACATGATATCCAGGGCATCTTTTCAGGCTATTTGTATAATAAGACCTCAGTAAAAGCTGTATTACATGCAGTTTTGCCTATGATATCTGCCTAAGAAATTTCATTATTTGATTCAATATTTGGAAAAAAACTTGTAATATTTGTAAGGCTTTGCTGAAAATGGCACAGAGAGAAGGAGAGGACCTCAGAAATAAACAGAGCAATGGAACATGCCATGGTCCTTACATGAACACTGTGAACATTTCCTCACTGCTGCATATTGTTATATGATGGACAAATACTATTTTTATATTAGCCTTGAAAACTCAATTTTCCCATAGGTTAAAGCTCACCAAGACTAAGGACACAATGAGATTCTGGTTAAGCCCTTTGAAGAGCTTTTGTGCCCCCTTAATTTTGGTTAAAATTTAAGCTATTTCCTCCTTCAAAAGCTCTTCTTCCTCTAGGGTTCCACTCCTCCTTCTCTGAATGGACTCTCCCTTATTCCTTTTCCTTTCCTCAGTTAAACTCATGCTAATAGTCACACTTTAACTCTTTTTATTATAACCCTTTTTTACACCAATACTGAGAAATATATTACCTTTTATTATCTTCAAAAGATGCTGCACTTTGTTTCATCAGGTTTTTTTTGCTTTGTAGTGTCAGCAAACAAAATATAAACAGTATAAAACCCCTTCAAAGTGTTTATAGCCTCTGAGCTTAAGAAGAAAGATTGGAACTAAACTACTAGCTTCATGTATATGTTCACACTCAAGAAACATTAAAATAATATTTAGTTCTATTGTTTTCAGCACTACATTCATGTTGCAAACTGTTCTTTATTCCATACCTGACACTAAAAGTATCCTAGCTAAAGGACTTTGTTTTGGGTAACTTGAGATATAGTAAAGGATATAGATTTAAAATATCCATAGATTATATTAAACAGATCTATTTGACAGATTGCCAGTCTTAAACACCTTCAGTTAAATTACCTATAGGAGAAATTATTTTGTGATTCAGGTTAATAATGAAAATAATTAGTCCAAGCTATCCAAACCAGTAAGCACAAAAATTGTTCCTAAGACTGTGTTCTTTGGAGGGGTAAAAGCTTTTGCCACAGAAGAGAAAGATCACTTTTATTATTACAGCAACAAATCCAGGTGCCTCCTTCACATATATGGGACAATAAGGAGCTTATAAGTTTTATTCCCTTTGCAAGTTTTTTAAGGATTAGAAAGATTAATGCTATTTACCTCTATATGGGTTTTTCCTATGCATGGATCTGTCCTGTGCTGTGCCTTCCAGCTAGAGATGTCTGAGCTATGAGGAAATGTTAAAGCAGAGAATACCATGCCTGCTGAGCTATCCAGGGCTCCAGAAGTAAGGAATAATGTTTGGTGCCATTTGGTAACCAGCTGGCCCTCTGGAGAATGCAAGTCATTCCCTGCAGAGGGGCTGTTGTGGTGCAGTACACACAGGCCAAGGAGCCCCACATGCAGTTAGAGACAGTTCATTTTCTAGTGTTGCTGGAGAGCAGCTAGAGATTAACAAAGAAAGAATTGCCTTGCCAGTTTATTCGTTCCTGTCAAGAAGGCAAGCTGTTATTTTGAAAGGAGCTAACGACACGATGGCGAAAACCATATAAGCTGAACAGAAACTTCCCCTGTATCCTCCAGCCAACTGTAAATTCAGCCAGCAGAAATCTTGGAAATGGTACAAGCTTTCCTGTTTGAGAGCACTCAGGTTGGGGTGCCAAGAATAAATCTCCCTCTGAGGGAAACCTCTGAAGTAACTGCTGTTGACTGAGCTGTTCCTGGCTGTGAAGGCAGAGCTGAGTGTGGCAGACAGTGTCATGCCATGCCAGATGCTGCATCCCCCCAGCTCTGTCTACACCAGATTTTGCCTTACTTGTCAGTGTGTGAAGAGAAGGAAATGCTGCAGTCCCCCTTCCTTTGCCTCAGCCTGGCAGCTCTGGGCCTCTCCTTCGATTTACTCCAGCTACTCTGTGCTGTCCCAGAAAGCTGAGACAGTCATAAACAGCATTTAACTGGTTGATTAAGTCAATTCACAGCTGCTTTTCATCACCAGAATTTTGCAAAGCAACCATTGGGTCTGGGCCATTATTTTGAGTACCTCTATGAGGACATAGCACTAAGTTGCACAGAGTTGGGTCATGCCAGCATCCCAAAGAAGGGCACGTGCAGCAACCAGGAACTCTGACTTGAATATAATTCTAGGCAGTGACCTTTTTCAGATGTAAAATGGGAGAATAGTTTCTTAAATGTTTACGGCATGCTGCACACCTGTATTTCACTAAACAAGGTGCAATATACTTTCAGCTTGAAATTTAGCTACAGAAAATAGCGGAAGAAAAGCAGAAAATATACAATTCATGAAAGAACCAGAATTTAAGTCAAGGCAGTTCATGCTAAAATACCCTGAGTCTTAAGCAATGTCATAAACTCCTTGGCTAATGCATTCATAATCTAGCAATCCCTATCCACAGACCCTAGGAAAGATCCAGCAAGTATTTCCTTGAAGACTTATTAAATTGTAGCCCAGTTCAATGTAGTCCCTTTCTCAGTTCCTTAAGCCAGGCTCCTAGTGAAAACTCCTACTGACATTACTCATCTTGGATGAGTGAGGGCTGAATAAGGCCTGTGGGATTTAGCTTTCTAAGAACCATGCTCAGTCTCCTTTTCCTATGTCCATGGTCTTCTGAATTGGAAATCTTTCTCACCACCTGGTCAAGGGTGATCTATAAACTCTCTTCATAAATTCATTTCAAATCACTTAGAAGAACATTTATTTTCTGTGTTATTTTAGGTTACTATGGCCATAGTTACCATGTACAAATTTAGATTATTGCAAACACACAGTAATGAGAAAATATTCAGAATATACATTTAAAAAAAAAAAAGAGAAAAATAGTCTCAGTAACATTAAGAAAAAAATCAAACCCAAAATTAGAATTAAATTATCTCTTACACATTCTGGCATTATGTAGGAGTTAAAATGCACTCTGGCGCTGATTTTATTTTAAAAATCTCTGTCA
Source organism: Peucedramus taeniatus (assembly GCA_013400575.1). NCBI lineage: Eukaryota > Metazoa > Chordata > Aves > Passeriformes > Fringillidae > Peucedramus > Peucedramus taeniatus. The sequence goes on from WBNO01033407.1 coordinate 91,148, forward strand.
TAAATGTGATAATTTTATTCTTCTCCATCATCTCCACACCCCAAAGTCCTGGATTATTTCTTCTACTCGGGGTGATTAGTAAGGTTGCTAAACAGTTTCTTCACTGGATGCTCTCCCTTGTAGGACAAACCACGTTTTTTCGGGAGTGACTGCAGTCCTAAACCAAACAGAGACACATGGATGAATTTGTAACCCCAGCTGTCCTGTGACTGTGCTGTTTACTCCATCAACTCCAACAGCACCATTACTGCCAGTCTGATGAATTGTGGCAGTTGGGACCTGTTAGCTGCCTTGAAGTTGCCTTTAAAGCTGGCTAGATGGTGCTAGAACACGCTGCATTACATTAACGAGCATATGGCTCACATTCTTCTTACTGCTGATCAGAGACTGCTTAAAACTTGGGTTTACAATGTGCCTCCACACTTCAAAATTGTAAAATGACCCAGTTCTACAGTTCAGTCCTGGACTAGAAACTATTAACAGTGCACTGCTAACTAAATAGTGTTTTGGTTTAAAGGATGAAATTTTTTGAAATGTAAATTTTAAAATCCCTTCCATTACTGTAGGTAACAGCTACTTGGCCATGTAATAGGGCTTTGTACCTCTGAAGATTTGTCTTCCTTAATAAAGGCATTCCTACCAGTTGTGCAGCTTAATTTTTCTTGCTGCCACGAATCTTGACCCTTGATCTGTCTTTACAGGGTGGTTCTGTGTTTTTCTTTGCTTGTTTGCCTGTAACTCACTTGGGTCCATATGTAATTTAATTAATATGGCAGAGCTGCAGACACAGTTGAGCATAGCCTGAATTTATATATTCATTTGGCTGGTCAGAAAATTGGTTGCAATTCAAAAGGAGTATGTCATTCCAGATCTCACACCCTGGTTTGTGGATAGCTACACGCACATAGCAACAGCTGAAATGAAAGCCTCAAAGGACATTTAACCTCCAATATTTTCAGCTTCTCTTATCACCACTAACCCCACATTGCATACTGGCCTTTCCACAAAGATAAAAAATGGGTTCAAGCTGATGAAAAAGGAGTTATAGCAAATAAACACAATGTATATCTATACACTCCTCATATTCTGCTTGTAAGCAAACAATTGCTGATATTTTATAACTAGCTTTGGGAGGATGATTTGGACCTTTGCTGGTGTGTGCTAGCTGAATGCTGTAAAGCCTGCAGGAGCATCCTATCCCTGCACAGTGATTTCCAGGCACATGAGCAAGCTGACCCCAGCTCAGCCACTGCCGTGGAGGTAGCTCCATGTTTGTAAAACAGCAGCAGATTCCCTTTCATGTCCAGTTTTAAACCTGAATTTACAAAGAGATTTTTTTTTGCTACCCATGTACTGGAGAAAACACAGAAAAAAAAGAGAACTGACACAGAGAAAACACTTTCCTGTTAAGGTAATATTGATACAGCTGTTTATTGCCCAACACACTGAGGGAAACAATACCTCAGTGAGGTCAAAGGGCTTTCAAGTAAACATTAGCACACTTTCTGCAGGAGTAAGCTTCAAATTATTGCAGGAGTGCAGGAGGACGTGTCACATGAATTCAGATCTCATTGATTCATTCATTCAGGATTTGCTGCTTTTGCTCCTTCTTGAGCAAAAGGTGTTGAGCAAGTCTCAGGCCACAGCATTGGGCTGCTCTGTGTAGTATGAACCAGAAGGAAGCTCTGGGCTGGATTTATATGCTGTCAGGACAACAGGGAGGTTTAAATGCTCAAAGAGAGCAGAGTATTGGTTTGTCTGTCAGGTGACACTCCTGAACAATTTGCTACTGAGGCTTCTGAGATTTCTTCTTTCCTTTCTGTTTTTTTCATGCAAAGCCAAACAACAGCAGCACGAGATGCTTAGATACCCCTGCTCAAGATGCAACAGGAGAACTAATCTCAAACTGGTTCAGAGAAGCAAATAAAATGTCTTCTGTTTGGGGAACAATTGGCATTTGAGTTAGGCCATGACCTGTGATTGAAATGGGAGGAAGAGAGGATTCTTCCTCTGGTTGTGTTTATCAGGGCTTGTACATAATATGAGAACAGCTGGAGATTCATACTTTTAAATCAGAATAATACCTGCTGTGGAAAGCCTCAAAACTCCTAAGAGCTTAGGTGACTGCTGTGCTCACCTGTGGGTAGATGACTGTGGCCAGAAAGTAGATCAAGAGTTTTGATTCAGGCTCCCAGAGAGAAAGATGTAATATATTGAAGAGAAAGTTCTCCTGAAGATAGGTCCCATGATCAACACAAAAGATTAAATCCAAGATAAAACCCAAAACTTTCTCTCTAGTGCTGGGCAGTCCTAAACACAGCAAATATTGTGAGTGGAGCTACTTCTTCCATATTGCACTGTTACAGTCCCAGGCCAGCCCCTGCTCTTGGCCCTGGTCAGATAACACAAGTGATGGCCTCCTCCTAGGGAAACAATAGGAGTCACAGGGCAGGACAGCTGAAAGGCTGCAGTGATAACTAAGTTGCTTGGCAGATACACATGAATGATCATTGACCTCTCTGTTGCTGGGGATCTGCTCCCAGGAACTGCTTCCTCCACCTTATCCAGCTTCCAGACCACTGCAACAGAAGAGATACACAAACTTAATGTTCTTTCTGAAAAGTAACTCAAACGACCCAGCACACCTCTGTGACCACAGCACCTGATCAAACTTGATTTTAAATTACCTAATTTAATTGTAGGAAATGGCCTTTGGCCTTATGCCACTGCTTTTAAAAGAATTGCTTCAGCTCCAGTCATTATATTTATGCATGAACCACCCACTTTGATATGGAAATTGTTGCAGCCCAAGGGGATTTCATTAAGTAATTAGGGAGGAGAGCATATAATGTCATTTGCTGTAACTGGATCTACAGAGTCAATCAATAAGTGACCATATGTGCATGAGCCTGGAGCATTTCAATATCCTTAGCATCCTTGTGAAAAACAATACAAGAGGGATCTCCTTTATCTGTGACACAATCTTGCAGTGTAGGGCGTATTTGCATTGCTTAAAAGAATTGCACGAGCCATGCTGTCATATCAAACTGCCCAAATCAGCCAGATTTATTGTCTGCCTGGAAATGCTCTGCAAGCAAAGAGCTTTGTGGTTCCACGTCCAAGGCTTGTCAAGCACTGTAAGAATAAAACCTGCTTTCTGTCAGAGCTTTCAGAATCAGGCCGTGTTTTGCATTTATATTCCAAATTTGCTACTCTTAAAGGTCAGTTTTTTTCTTGAGTCTGAAAGAAATTCATGTTATTAAGTGTTAATGCAGCTGTAAATACAGCTTTCTAGCTTTTTTTTTTATATTATTATTATTTGTTCTCCTGTTCTGTTGGCTAAAACTCTAGACAGCTGGTGTTTGCTAGATTACATTCTTAGGGTGAAGAGTTTGTCCTACATACACAGAATGTGTTCATTCCTCAGGAATCAAGTGACCACACCAGAGTTAAACAATACATAAAGCATACAATTTACTTTGGACTATGATTTCTCCAGATGCTTAAGGCTGGTACATTTATTAACTTTTGACTACAAACCACTGATTTTCAGTAGAAAAATGCATAAAAGAAAGAGCAAAACCTTTTACTGGGAGGCATCATTTGGAACTTTGCTAAATTCTTGCTGCTTCTCATTTGCAGCAAAATCTCTGGACACAGAAACAAGACAAAGTGGATGAATTGTCATTTGCAAGAAACCTATCAGTAGGGCCAAGTGTCTTGAACTGACACTGCACTAAAGGAAAAATTTCCACTGGATCTTTGGGAGCTGGGATGGGCCATCTACTTGAAGGCATCATGTGCAGCAGTTCATGTCTGGTTTGCCATCCAAGCCTGTGCTGTTTAAGTGGTATCCATTGTAGGTAGGTTTGGGTTCTACTCCTCAGCTGCTCCTTGGGCTGGGTGGGTGATGTAGGCATTATGATCCATTCCCTGGGCTCACATTTTCATGGCTCATTACAACCAGAGCAACCCGAGCCTTGGGCCCAAGGTCCAGGGATAGCTGACAAACTGTTGCTTAAGAGCCACTGAAATTGTTAGAAGTCATAAATGTAAACAGCAACAAGCAGTTGGATCTCTGGGAACATTTTGGGGGTGAGCAGAAGGCAGAACTGCTGCCTGAGGGAAGTCCCTCTCTGAGTCCCACCTGCAACCACGAAGAACAGGGACCATGGCCTGGACAAGGTGTAAAGGGTTTTTATCCTTTGGCAGCACAGTTATAAAACACCTCAGTCCTGCCAAGAAACCTGTGACTCTTTCCAATCCTTTTCCTAATCCTGTAATGTTCAGAAATTGATGACACTAGGAAATGGCTGTGCTTTTTTTGCAGTCACACTGCCAGCACGAGGCTGCCCATCTCAGACTGCCATGCTCTGTGCCAAAATGTTGCCCCATGCTCTAGCTACACTGTTGGCACACACTGAAAAAATCCCTAATACTCCATGTGAAAAAGCCCTGGACACACATATTTTCACTGAATCCAAGGTTTCTTTAAGCAGAGTGGCTGGTGGGAACTTAAAGACATTATGAGTCTTGTGTATGGGGCTGCATTATTCAGGGAAAATATAGATCATGTCCAAAAACATGTTTGTGCATATTTTCCCCTATTGCATCCAGTTTAATTTTATTTATGATGGTAAAGTTGCTCAAGAGTGTGAGGCCACACCTAACTTAAGGGACATAATACATTTTTTCTTTCCAAAAGCATTTCTGTTATCTCACTGCCACCTGACTTTGAATGCCCAATCCTGATTACTTGGGGATTCCAGGTAAGGTTGTGCAGGGAGTCATTATCAAAGCAATGGGTGGTTATCAATTCAAAGAAATGGGTGAGGAGGGTGTGATGCAGCACAGGATGTCATGGGTGTGTTTGCAGGTGGTGTAATGGAGAGTTCCAGCCTTGTGCAAGGTGAAGCAATTTTACTTTTAGTTCTGGTTCATGTGGGTATGCAGTAATGATGTCATGTGTGCAGTGACTTCTGCTTCATAATGTCTTTTTTTGCTGGTTGTCAGTGCCTGGCTGGAGGATGCCATGGCAGCCACTGCTGAGGGCTGGAGGAAGCAGAGTGATGGGACAGAAGCAGCAAAAGAGTATTTTGTACATCAGCAGCTGTGTGTGCTCCCTTGGGAGCCAGCAGCTGGAGATGAATTCACACAATGGCAGCTGCCCATGAAATCTCCTTTGGCAAAGCCAATAATGGAGAAAGTTTAATGCACGTTGTAAATCTGTCATTTTAAAATGCTTCCACCACCTCCTCAGACCTGGAAACGCTCTCCCTCCCCTCCAGGCACCCAGCATGAAGGTTTAGTCTTCATCAGGGAGATAAACTACCATGTGCTGAGCTTCCATCAGGGAAGACTTGCTGCAAAGCTCATTTGTGGAGCTAATTTGGATAATGGATACAAGTTTCTAAATCATTTAAGGCACAACAACACAAAAGCCTTCACTATGGTTGGTACCATGTCCCCACAGGATTATCTCTGTGCCAAGTTCAGCTTGTATGGGTAAAGATATTTCAAATTAATTTTTCTTCAATGAAAGGCGAGTGTGCCAAAAACTAATTTTCTAAATAAAGGAGACTGGTGTCCTATCTCCACACCTCCATGAAGTACATAAATGCTAGGTTTAAAAAATACACAAAGAGGGATAGATAAAGACATTATTTCCATAAATAATGGACACAGGCGAACAGTAGTCTAATCATAATTTCAGCTAGACCTGTACAGCTTGCTGAGCTTGCTTCCCACCAGGGCTTTAACTGTTGCTTTGACAACAAGGGTCAGAAATGGCTCAGAGACTGCTTACTCTGAAAACCCTACAGAACATTCTATAGACACATTTTTGAAGGCAGACTAAAAGTAAAGTTTGCTATGTACGTGGTTTTTTTGGTTTTTTTATTCTGGTCATTCATGACTGTTATCATGGGCATCCTATTAACTGGATGTTGTTGTCATATGTTTTCCCAACCTATAACTATCTAGGCATTTATTTTTTAGTAAATATGTTTGTTTTTCCTATAAAAAAAATAGAAACATAACCTCCTTTCTCTGCAATCAAACATGTCCTGCAGTAAAGGCAATATATAATTTAATGGTTAGAGCCTTGATATATAACAGAATATCTGAGAGGGATATTTTATCCATATTTAAGCAAATATCTTAAATACAAAATTACATAAATCCATACGGAGCCATTTCTAGACACAACAGCATTTCTAGCAAAACTGAGATAAAATGCTTGTGATCATGGTCAGGTGTCCTTATAGCCCCAGGAAGCAGGGAAAATCAGAGCAGGTGAGTTTTTTGGCTGGAGAAAAGAAGGAAAAGTGAGAGCTGATGCTCTGATGGTATGGTAATGGCTCTATAAGATCTGTTATATATGGAAATGCTGTCTGGTATGGAAATGCTGCAACCGTCCACACTCCGTGAGGTGGTGATGTGATGCATATTTTTTTATGCTCTGGATTAATGTGAAATAAAAGGGTCCTCAGCTGAAGGCTCAGCACACCCAAGTGTATCCACCCAAAACCCGGTGCAGAGTGAGCTGTTCTGGACAGGATATTCCAGGATCTTTGGAGAATTTGGGGCTGCCTAGATATTGGATTGCCATCTAGTGAACATCACTGAAACTGCATGGGGAAGCCGGGAAGTTGAGATTCCCAGCACTAAACAAATGGAAAAAGAAGCAGAGGCTTCAGAAATGTTCTGTTGGACGATCATTATGCAATGGCAGAAAGAAGGTCTTTTAGAACTCCCCAGTCTCCTCCCTTCTTTTTCTGAAGGAGGACAAATCAATTTTGCGAGGGCACAGTAGGAGAAATTTGAGACTCTCAGCTCTTTCATTTTCCTTTCATGGATGTAGAACTCAGGGAAGAGTCCTTGGTACTCCCTCCCTGTAAATACAGAAAGGACAAGCTGCAGGTGTTGCACACTTGCACAGTGTTTCCTCTTTCATCTCAGTATTTGCTCGAAAATAGATGCAAATATGGGGCTCTCATTTCTCATTCAAAAATTTCCACTGTTTGCCTTTGGGAGTGCTCCACAGTTTGCACTTTACTCCCACACTGTGAACAGTGATGCAGAGTTGTACAGCACAGGTCTCTGCCACTTCTGCTGGGTCTGTGGCATTCCCAGGCTTTGCTGCATGGATACATGGGGACCATCATGGCTGGACATCAGATGCCTACCAAAGCCAGTCTCTCCCTGCCCTCCCCAGCTGGGCAGGGGAGAGGAAATACAATGAAAGGCTCGAGGGTCAAGGTAAGGATAGGGAGAGATCAGGCACCAATTATTGTCCTGGGCAAAACAAACCTAACTCGGGGAAACATGTTATTACTAATTAAATCAGAGTAGGGAAATGAGAAATAAACCCAAATCTTAGAAATACCTGTCCCCCATCCCTCCCCTCTTACTGACCGTGTCTTTATTCCCAACTCTCTACTTCCATCCTGCAAGTGGCACAGGAGGACAGGGAGTGCAGGTTGTGGTCAGCTCCTCACACGTTGCCTCTGCTGCCTCTTCCTCCTTGGAGAAAGGACTCTGCACAGTCTTCTCCTGCTCCAAGGTGGGCTCCATCCCATGGGAGACAGTCTTCCACAAAGTTCTCCAATGTGGGTCCTTCCCACAGGCTGCAATTCTTCATGAACTGCCCCAGCATGTATCCGTTTGGTGGGCTGAATTCCTTCAGGAACCCAATGCTACAGCGTGGCACAGGGTCACAAGGCCTGCCAGCAAACCTGCTCCACTGTGGGCTTCCCACAACTCCACAGCCTCCCTTGGGCATCCATGTGCTCCAGCATGGGTTCTTCTACACTGCAGGTGGATCTCTGCTCCCCATGGACATCCCTGGGCTGCAGGGGCACAGCTGCCTCACCAGGGGCTGCAGGGGAATCTGCTCTGGCACCTGGAGCACCTCCTGCCCCTCCTTCTGTCCTGACCTGGGTGCCTGCAGGGCTGTTTCTCTCAGATATTCTCATTCGTCTCCCCAACTGCAATTTCTTCTGCACAGCAACTTTTCCCCCTTCTTTGCTATGTTATCCTAGAGGCACTACCACTATTGCTGATGGCTTGGGCCTTGGCCAGCAGTGGGTCCATCTTGCAGCCATCTGGCTCTGTCTGACATGGGGGACAAAAATACTCAACAATTTCAAAACAGTAAAATATGCTTTTCTGTATCTAACCATGGCATTCAGGGTTTCAGGCTGCAAGAGAGCATTTCTTCCAAAACACTGTTTTGGAATATCCAAGAAGTGACTGTGAAAAAAAAAAAAAAAACAACCAAAAAAACTTAGAAGAGGTCAGCAAGAGAAGTTAATAGAAAACTGCGCCTGAATTATTTAGTCATGTATTCTTGCAATTCATTTCATCTGCTTAGAAAGAGATTTATGGGAGGTACCATAAAAGTGCTAAGGTGTGAATAGAGAACAGGAAAAGATTTAAATTTTAAATACCTCGTCCCATACCAGTGAATAATGTAACTTAGCTGCTCATCAAGGGAGGACTGGGGGGTCTGAGATGAGGATAGGCAAGGCCAATTTTTTCAGAGGGACTCTGCCAAAGCTAGAATTATAGTCTCAATGACTAACCTCCTGCATGACTTTTGTGGCCTCCTGCACTAATGACCTCTCCTTCTGCCTGTTTTTCAGCTCAATAACTGTGTTAAAAAGCCCAGTTCTGAAAAATGAAGGTATAGAAAAAGATTGCAAAATTACCTAGAAAGACTTCTTACAGGACATCCTCTGGGATATTTGAGGTATCCATGTGTGACAAGTGGTATGATATGGACTTGATGGGAGACTTCCTAAACCAGATGCTGCTAATAAAAATTAGTTATCCTGAAATATATTGCATTTATATAGGTAGGCAACTGAGAGTGTTCTGAGCATTCCTGCTTTCTCTGCTTGGTTTGCATGTTAGGCACACACACACACTTGGCAGAGTATCAGTAGTGAGCAGTTTGGGGCTGGTGGGCTGCAAACTCACCTGTGATACAAGGTTCATGATGTCCCAACCTGTGCAGTGCCCAAGGCTTTCTGTGATCAGCTTTCCGGTTCTTCTTGTGAAGCTCTTCACCCTGCCTTTCACTATAATTATTAACCTACACATCCCTACCTGCCTCTGCAGCTTTCTCCCTTTCCTAGCCTTCCAGAGTGCTGTTATCCTCATTACTTTGCAAGGGGGTACTCAAGAATTGCTGATATGTCTGTTCAGTTGGGTTTTGTCAAAAGTCATTCCCATCACCATTTGAGATGCCCTTCATTCTTCCCTGCCTCTGCATTTCATTCCCACGTCACAGTTTTTTACTTTAAAGCCATATATTAGGGAGAAGGTAGAGTAGATGAGTTGCTGAAATAGACAATTAACATTTCCCAGTAATGTACACACACAAGGCTCAGCACCCAATTAGAGCTGCAAAATCTGTTCCAGACTGAAGCACATCTCAGCCAGCTCTTTTAGCACAATGACAGGGGGAAAGCAATGGCACAATAGCAAGATAACATATAACAGCAGTTACTTGGAAAATAGTATTTACAGGCAATGCTTTACTGGAAAAGATGTCCTGAAAAGGATATTCATCTGCAGGGAGCCCTGCCATTTCTTGTAGTCCCACCTCCTCCTATACTTCTTTGGGTTTTGTTTCAGAAGAGCTGCTTTTACACTTTCTGTATACCATGAGCTATGGACACCACAAATATGTCTTTGTGCCTATAAACATATTTCATCCTCCTTTGTGCAATACTGAGAACTTCTGGTCTTCTAGATTTGATGATCAAATAGGTGAATTTAACTCCTTGTCAAAAATTTAAGCACTCATAAAGCGAAGTAACAGGTCTCAGTCAGATCTGATTGATCAGAGGCAGTTGCCTAAATTGTCTCCTCTGTGTGCTGCATTAGAGAGATTGAAACACAAATTACTAATTCAAGGTAGAACCACTCATAAATGGCTTAAACTCAGATATCTGTTTGATGAGTTCTGTCTCAATCCTTTGTGAGAATGTTAATGATTCAAATTTCAGCTTTTAGTGAATAATGAGATATTAGACACTATGGAATAATGGCTTTCATTTGCTATCTGGGATGCTTTGGTGTGGTGTGATGTAGCCTCTACCACCACAGCTAGGGCTGCTGGCCATTCATTTTCCTGAAGCTGTGAAGTAAGGCTTGCAGGACCCTCTTACCAGATGAATTTGGGTTAAATACACTCATGAAAGTTTTCACAGTGGCGTGAGGCATTGCCATGCTAAACATCTATACAGGCTGTATATATTTGTCTTTCCTTATTTTTGTGTAAAATTTCAGGGACCACCAGCCTCTTCACTCAGGAATTCCAGACAGAACACCCTCTTTGGGGTGAAAGCAGCCTTAAACACAAGTACTTAAATGTTTTGATAGTTGGTTCTCCAATGCCTAGGGAGTGCTTGGCTCCAGAAAGCAATTCAGGTGAAACACAGGGTAAAATCTGGCTTTTCATCTGGATTCATAAAATCTGGTGTTCTAAGAAATAGATCATCTAAACTCTAAAAACTGATCCACCTTTCTCCTTCCTTGAGGAGAAGATGCATTTAGCATTTGTGTTAAGAAGTTCTGCACCAGAATAGAAAGGGAAATCAAGAATTTCTGGCTCTAAGTTTTTGATTACTTCTGATTCTAACCCAGTAAGTATTAAAACTAGCAAAAAGAGTCCTCTGTCTCTCAACCAGTATTCAGACAAAGCTAAAATCCCCTTCTTTGTGGATTAAAAATCATCTTTCTCTAGGACTTTAGCTTCATGTGAAGGAATAACCTCAACCACAGCATATTCTTCATCTGAGTTACTGTAATCCAAATGGATCCACATCACAATAGGAACTTTTGGAATGCACATATTCCACATTCTGGCTGATACCTCTGGCCATTAACTTATTCTTACTGCTAGAAAAATCATGTAAGTCTATTAGACTTGTTCAGGATTGTACCAAGATGACATGTATGTAATGTACACCCACTCAGCACAGCAGGTGGTGCTCCTGAGTGCTCAGGGGACTCTTTGTATGCTGTCTGGAAGATTAGATGTCTACTGGAATAGATTTCCTGAATTAAGCTCTTAACTGCACTGACTTGTCATTGAATTAAAGTATATGCTTTGCCAGAAGTTCTTTCTTAATGCATTCCCACTACTCACAGGAAAAATGGAAATAATTAGTGGCTTCTGGTAACCTTTTTCTCCTTTTTTTTTTGTCAGAGTGACTCTGTGAACGTCAACAGTGTTCCTCATTTTCTCCTGCTGAAGACAACCAGGCTGAGCTTGTCAAGACTGCAGAATAAAATGTAGCTCCCATCACAAAAGGAGGGGGTGCTTTTATTGAAGTGATAACTTTTCTTTTTAGAAAACAGACCCAGTGTTTGACCAGCATAAAAACAGTTACACCTGTGGAGTGAATGCAGGGAAAAGGAAATGCTTCCACATTTCTGGTAAAAACACAGGAAATGTCTGTACCCAGGAATACCTGTACCTCCAGCAGGCTTTTACCTTCTGCTGCTGGGTTTAGCTCCTCTCATGAAAGCATCAATCAAGAAATTTAACTTCAGAAGCATTCACATGGGGGCTTTCCAGCTGGAAAAATTATGAGGGCAAAGTAAGGGCAAAAATGTGACTTTCCCAGGCCTACACACAGATCTTCTGGTAAAGATAAAATTGCAAATCTAAGTCACACGAAAGAGCACACACAGAGCTCTGTGTAAGTCCTGATTCATCCACACATCCTTGGTGCTACACAAAGGATGCTGGGCAAGAAGTGGAGTCCTGGAAACTTTGGGTGGGCTTACTTGTATCAACCATGTATTTTGTTAAAACGCCAATACATAGAACTTAAAGGAAACCCTGTTCTTAGTGAAACACTACAGAATATGAATGGTCATTAAAATTTGTCTTGGAGCTGCATTCAACAGTCTGTCATCTAGCAGACACTTATGATGGACTTTTTGTTGTACTGCTTTAAAAGTGCTCTAATTGTATCTGGTGATGTAAACTCTCAGAGGCAGCAAAACTTCATTACAGCCAGCATAATTTTTGACTGCCTATGTGGAGGTGAAGCAAGAGAACTTGTGAAAACCTGGATGCCCTTTGGGTGGCGCCTGCTGCAAAGCATTTGGTCTCTCTTCTTACAAAATAGAAGTGAGAAAGGTCCCAGCCTGGTGTTGCCTGGGTGGGTTGTAATTCCCTTCCTGCTTCGGGCACTTTTGGGAGAGGGTGAAACCACTGAGCATCAGTGCCAACTGATAGGCAAAGAGGGAACAGAGAATGGAAAATAAATAGCATTTATTTATAAATGCAGGTTGCATTTGGTATGTGCAAGTCTTTCTGGTTTCTGTTTTTATATGGCTACTGAGAAAAAAAAGAAGCTGTAAGCATATTTTATTAGTTATTAAATTTTTTTTTTATTATGCTGATGTGTACACCCATGAATAAAACAAGCCCTTCCCTACTTTCACAGTTAAAAGAACATAAAAGGCATTAATTTTCCTTCTTTTTCAGGATATAGTAGCATGTTGATATTACCTTAACAGTGGTAGGCTAGGTGGGAAGAACAGGTTTTAACACATGCCCTGAATGCATAATTACAGTTAGAGATCAAGAGCTGGCACACCTGCTCTGGGGTGTAAGTGTGTGGGCTGTTAGATCTTCGGTCAGATCTGACTTTCACCAGCAATTTTCACACATAAGGACCAGGGTGGGTGGGGAATGTGAGGCATGGGCATAGCCAGTCTTGCCTCACACCCAACCTGCTGGGCCAGCAGAGCCAGGAAATGCTGCTGTAATGTGCAGCTGGATGTGCTAACACACATCCTGCCAACATGTCCAGCTCAAGGGATTTGAAAACAGGCCTCTCTCCGAGCTTACCTTCCTGGGATTGTTCTAGCATTGCTTCAGTTTAGACATGCTGGTGCTTACCTTGTTCCACAAAGTCTTCTCCTTTTTGTGATCCAGAACGCAAATCATGGAATCAGAATATTCTGAGGTGGAAGGGACCCACAAGGATCATTGAATCCAATTCTTAAGTGAATTGCCCACATGGGGATCAAATGCACAACATTGGTGTTGTTAGCACTGGGTTCTGACCCACAGAGACAATAAATGTATGGCACTGATATTTCCAATGTGTCATGCAGCAACATGCCCTTCTAGGAAGCTGCAGTGTGCCAGAGTGAAATGATTTAGCAAGGTTAGCCATAGCTTCAGTTATTCATAATTTCCAAAAGTAGTTTTCTAGAAAAAGAAAGCATACCCCAAAATACCAATAAAAGAGACACAAGAACTTCATTATTCAACACAGAAGGCTTTATTTACAATTAAACATAAGGATATCAGAAAAAAAATTTGAGCTTTATTTTATTTGTATTTTCATGAATATTTCTAAAGAAAGTTTACCCTGCACTGTTTGAACAAATGTAAATACTTAACATTAGCCTTAGTATCATGAATTAACAATAACTGTAACTGATACTTTGAATAAAGTAACTACAAATTACAATTCAAGTGCAGTCTAGGTGCTGGACATAGTTTAAAAGCCCAAACCTGCATGGAGATCAATGAGATTATGCATATGGACAAACATATGTTTGTCCCTATAAAATTTGGCCCTGAGACATTTAAAATCATGGCCTGACTTGCTGGATCACTGCTGTTGGAGCACCACATAGCACTAAATAACACTAGTAAAGCAAACACTGTCTTACTGACAATGTACTTGAAGTCAAATAAAATGCAGTTGAAATGTTAGTGTATCAAGAACTACAGGAGCACTGCTGTTGTTCCTTTCCATGTTGGATCCCGACACAAAAGACATTTATTATAAAAAATTGGTGTTGGATCCTGAACCACTGCAGAGCTGTGTTTATCTCAGAGGAGATGTGACTAATGACTTCAGCTGTCCTCATACTTTTTTGACCAGTCCACAGGACTCTAGAGATGGCTTCAGTTGTGTCAAATTGTCCCCAGAGTAATATGGAAATAGAGCATCACATATGACACCAGCAATAGTGTGGATATGAGAAAAAGGTGTTTTTCATTGACCAGCCAGCACCATGAGTAATCAAATACACGGGCTGAGAGCAGCCCTTCCCTCGAGTGTCACACCAGCTGCCTGGGGAGCTGGCAGGGATAGTGCAGCCATGCACCTCACAGACCTCACCTTCAAGAATAATGTCTTGGGATTTCTGTGACTCATCAGGTCTACTGATAGCTACAAAACTTTGTCCACGAGGAACAGTGGAATAAAACACCAGCATTATAGTCAGTTGGATTTTCCCTTTATTTCCAAAGGTAAGAACACCTTACTAAAGATACCCAGCCAAAGACATTGTATTTTATTAGCAAGATTAACCTTTCTGGTTTAAAGTCCATTGTAGCATTTTTTTCCAAACAGCAGGATGTGAGAGGCTGGCCATGTTTGATTTCCTTTTTTCTTTGCAGCTCTTAAATAAGGGGATAAAAGATCCTAAAAGAAATCTGAGAAAATGCTGAACTTAGGCTCCTGTTCTGAATTTATTGAATCCATGGTAAAAGACGAGACCCAGCAACACTCTGTATTTGCCCCATTTACTCTCAGAATAAAATACAGCATTCAGATCAAACGAAAAAGTCAATTATTTATGGAGATGTCAGTGTTTGCTACCTGTCTACAAGCTGATGCACCTCATTAAACAAATGGTTGCACAAATTTCCTTGTGGGAGATGGTTTATCAGTAAGTAATTGGGGCTACCTGATTTCATTTATGTGCTTCCGTAGCAAGTGGAATCCTCTGATGTTTGACCAAAATCATTATCTTGGTCTTTCCTGTCTCTGAAGCATTTTGGAATATTTTCTCTTGGCCTGTCAGGTGACATATCAGTTCATTCTCCAAGGGGGGCCTTGGGCCAAGTGGGCTTAGGGCAGTGCTGAGGCTGGTGTTCAAACAAGAGCCAGAAATAAAAGCTCACAGGAGACAACAGGAAGAGCAGTGGAGCAGGCTGGGAGTTAGGGAGTAGTTCAGATTAATAAACAGCTGTGAAGCAAATGCCAATGAGCTCCATCAACATATGGATGACTGTGGTGTTATCTATGAGCCATCTCCATATAAAATGTATAAACCACATATTTTAGTAAGTCTTTTATAAACCTCATGTATTACAGTTAGTAACTTTACATAATAAACTTCACATTCAATGCAATTCACATCCCTGAACAGAGGACAGAGAGCAGTTCTATTGCAGCAGCTTCCATTCCTTGAAGGAACAGAGAGAAATATTGCAATGAGAGCAACTAGAGCACAGCATGAGTTCCAAAATGTTGTCATTCCCAGCCTGTGCTTAGAGACAGAACATCAGCAAGCGGCTTTCATTTTTCTTGCAAATCCAGAAGAAAACGAGTAGCAAGTTGCATAAATGGCAGAAGGCAGATAAATCCAACTGCATCTCAACTTCAGTCTGCTTGAATGCAATTTAAAATGTATAACAAGTTTCAAATAAAGTCTTTTGATAGTGTAGTTTCCACAGTGGCCTCTTTAGTGATGTCAGAAGTGTGGACCTTCGAAAACATCAGCTTATTTGGGTAAGTAAGCTGGTCTTCTCAAATTGGAAAAACATGTTGAATTCCATAGCACATGGATTGACTGTGCCTTGAATCATACCTTTTGTCTCTGAATTTTAACAAGCTGCTTAGCTGAAATTCCAATTAAACATTGACTGCCTCTGAAGTCTTTTTACCTGTTGTGAAATAAAACCAGAATACAGGATATGGTGAGGTAAGTCTTGAGCTTAAGAATACCTCTTTAGTATAGTATACTTTCCACCATAATGTTCATGTCTCTGCACTTCTTTTAAATAACTCAAAAAATGTGTTTGCTTCCCTGTAGCAATGTGCTCCTTGTTGATAGAGTGACCAAGTTACCCTTTGTCTCCTTAAAAAGGAAAAAAGCCCAGAAGCTTCTTTCCTCAATTGGCAAAGAAGACACCTCATAAGACCTGGGGGACTTCACCTCCAACTTAAGGAGAGCTAATTGGACAGAAGCCAAAAAGTCCCACCTAAGCAATTTACTAGAAAAGGAAAAGAACAAAGGAAATAATTGCTTTTTGGGGTGCTTTACCAGGAGCAAGGACCTCTTGCACCTGGCTCGGGTTTTCTCTGTAAAGAGCATTTTTTTTATTTTGTTCTTTAGTAAACTTTTCTGTTTCCAACACCACCACTTGAGCCATCCTGCTTATTTTATGCCATCTGAGGTAGTTGAGCTATCTTGGGTGTGATATGTATCTCCGAGAGCTTATAAGAACTGGCTCGAGGAGGTCCATATATCACTTCCCCAGGTATCAGCACATGAATCCTCCATTTGGTCAGTCTGCTCTGATGGGAGTATATTTGCCTCTGTGGGCTAGGTATGTCCAGGAGGTGCTCAGACTAACATTACAGTGATGCATCACTGAGAGAAAGAAGTGAGAAACCAGCACTCAATAGAAAGTGTCATTTACAGTGGGTTCTCTGAACCTCAGACAGAGGGATGTCCTGGGAGAACACATCAATCTGCAGCTGTGTGGCCCCTGTCCCAGAAAGGTGCTAGAAGATGCCTCTCAACAGTTTAACAGTCTTGCACAAAATGTCGATTTTAAAGAAATCACAACAAAACAAAAATGTTGCTCTTCTGATGTAGTTCCCGATACCCTCCCCTAACTTAAGAGCATCCTGAAAGATTTAGGAAAACTTGAGAATATTAGGCCAATTACCTGGATTATTTCCTACAGAACAACTACTAAATTTTCTAGCGTGTAAAAAAACAAGACCAGAAAAATAAATAATGATTCTGAACTCTTGAAACCCTGAATAGAAGTCACTGCCGAGGACTGAGCTGTTAAGGGCTTACTTACTTATTTTAATTTCTTCGACCTGCATATGAAATAGGACCCCATGAAGGCCAGGAACAGCACAGAGCCTCCGATTATTAATGCCATCTGCAGCATGTTCAGCAGCTGGAGCCGACTGGAGATTTTAGTTCTGAACATTTCTGCTTTCTCATCCCCAATAACAGCAGACTGAAATAGTGCAAGAAAAACATCAGTGAAAGGTACATATGCAAGACCTCGCTTGCTGAATATACTCTTGATGTGGTGCAAATCACAGCATGAGTTTAATTGCCCAGTTTCAGGGCACTGAGACTGAAAAAGCTAGGCGGTATTTTTTTGTGTATTTGTTTGTTTGTTTCAAATCAGAGAATATTAATAGACATAAAATATACTAACCTCATTAAGCCAAAGAATAGGGAACACATAGGGTTTTTTAACCTTTTTTAAAGGCCTGAAATGAGAAAAAAGTACAGCATGTTACTTTCAGTTTGCTACATAAGCTCACTCGCTACTTAAACATTTTTCTTCTCCTCTAACTATATTTCTGTCTTCCAGATGTACCTTTTAAATATACTTTTAGAGTGAAAAAAAACCAAACCAAACCAAAACTACAATTAATAGCAGTCATTTTACATATTGGGCAACCATCATTTCCTGTCTAATCTTCTCTATATGGGCAGTCAGACACAGAGAGGGATGAAGATCTGTGTGATGTTCATATGTACAAGATGCTTATCCATCATATGTACAAGATGTTTATCTATGTACATTTGGGCCAATGAAGAGGGAAAAAAAAAACAACTAGCAACACATTTAGCCTTGTGATAAAACCATCTAGTGACAGGGAATACATAAATTCTCTTTCTCATTGGATTTATTACAGAAAATACAATTTATCTTTTTGTTCATCCTCATGACCCCATTTGGGTTATATAAGAATGTTATTTTAAAAAACATTTTGCCTTGTAAGCTTCTCTAGGGAAATCTAATGTGTGTTAAAATACCTGGGCAGTGTTCTGCTCAGGAAGATTTACTCTGAACAAGCTTTGGGGAAGTATTTTTATTCCTTTTCCTCCAAGACATTTCTACTCTGCTACATGCTCTTATAGACCAATCAGCCCACTTTAAAAAGTCTTTAAAAATAAAGAAGTAGCTCTTACTCAATCTTTAGTGAAGGCCTCACAAGGAGATTTACTTGCAACCTTTTTGCAAATCGTAGAGTAAAACCAGTCACCTAAAACCAGTGGAAAAAATCCAACAAGACATTAATTTAAATTTCTTAATTAGATGCCAAAGTCTATAAATGGACTGTGTCAAAAAGCACTTTGGGACTATTTTATCCTTATGTTTTTAAGAATTAATTTTTATGAAATGGTAATGTTTCTAAGGGTTTCTCATTTATCATATAAGTTCTAATTTTGTGGCTTTATCACAGTTACTTTTGTAATTTACATTTAAACCATAAGACAAAGCAAAAACTACTAAATCAGTTATGGCATATTTCATATAAAGATATGTTTCAGGGGGGTTTTTCCACCAAAATCCAGCTAAATTTTCTTTTTCAAAATGAAGGATATTTAACTTGCATAGGGCAGAAAACAAACGTTTCATATCAGGACAAACAGATGTATACAAAGATCAAATCTTTTCTTCATATCTTTCTTCTACTCTCTGTCTTTCACAAAAAAGGCTGTGATTCTTGAAAAAATTGTGTAATATTTAGGAAAATCTGGTTGATGTCTCTATTCCAAATAAGGTGAAACAAAGATTTAACTTCATTTCTCCTCATTGAAGTTATGTAGATTAATTGCCTAATTTTAGTGAGAAATTATTAATTTTACTTTTTCTTTCAAAGTGAGAGCAAAGTAGAATTTTGGAACCTTTGATTTCATCATACAATTCAAAAAACTTTGGTAAGTACACTTAAAGATCTGAATCAGTGAAATAGAGGTAAATTTTTAAGAAGTCAAAATAAATTCATTCTGTTAGGGAGATCTGCTGGACAATTCGAGTCACAAAGACTTAAATTAGGTCTATTTAAATCAGACTCTTCAGAGATCTAGCAATATGAAATAAACTCATCTATGTTTATTTAGTTTCAATTGAGATAGTAATTATCCCATAAATGACTAGTTATAGATATTTTTTAAAAAAAACTAAGTGTAGAGGAAACAGAAGTTTCATAGAATATCATTTTCTCAAAGTTCCTGAAGATCATTGAAAAGCTTTGTGCATACTTCACAGTTTGCAGAATCTATTCAATCCCATGTTCCCAATAAGCAAAAAACAAAACAGATTTTCCAAACTTTGAAAGTCAGAATGAGATATAGTTCTGATTTAAATTTCCTCTGCTGGAACCATACCGTTTTGAGAGCAGATCTTAGAAAAGCAAGCATGAAAAATATTGCATCTTCTGCTTGTCCCTCTGGTAAAAGGTACACTCTACTACTATTAAATTTAAACATTGCAAGTTTCCCAAGGTACAAGTATTAAATACTTGGACTTACAGGCTCTATATCTAGATATGTCTCATGCTCCTTTTCATCTGGCTTCAGGCCTTCCACGTTATTCAATATAGATTCACTTGCATGAAGAAAATGAGGAAGAGAGATATATACCGGTCTTTCTATTAAAAAAAAAAAAAAACAACAAAACTCTCTTGAATCATTAAGCCTTGCTTTGGCACTCATCTTCACAGGTCATTTTCTAAACATAATTTTGCTATATAGATAAAAATATTAATAGTCTAGCCCCACCACCCCAAAAAAACCCAAAACAAAAAGCCCCAACCCAAACAAAAAAAAACCCAAAATTTGTGATTTATTTTTTGTCATGAAGAAAATTTGCATAGTGAAATAAACTGCAGTTACAAATCCTGCTTGTCTTGTGTCTACACCGTGGAGCTGGCAGTGCTCCCAGTTTCATGCTGAGGTGAGGACATGACTGTCACTGTCACTGTCCTTGCCCACCTTCATGATCTTGTTTTAGCCTGAAGGGACCTCTCACAGTTCACTCTGTACAAAATGCAGACTCAGTATATATTTATTTCACCAACACCACACTAAGCCAGTATGGTCTGTGTACATACATACAATTGTGGACATACCCACCCCTGCTGTGTGTGTGAATTGCCACAGACACAAGGTGCAGAACTATCTCTGGCTCTTACACAATGCCCCTCCTTTCCTTTCTCTACACACATTCTTGCAGTTTCAGTACACAATCTATGGTGTCCCAACTTTGCACAGCACTATGCAGAAATATCTTAGTCATTATTTTGGGCAATGAGGCTGCAGAAATGTGAGGGGTCTCATAAGCAACCTATGGAAGAATTCACAGACAAACATCCTGGATATCAGAGGAACACCTCAGCTACAGGACAAGTGTCTTGTCCCTAGTTAAACGGCTTGTGTGGCAGTACTGTGTCACCACCATACTTGCTTTGCAGGCACTGATGTCCAGGACTCCAGCTAAGGTGCAGTTCTCTGATATTTCTAGGTCCGTGCAGAAGCAATAATTGTCTGCCACTTCAGTTGGTGATGCAAATGCTTCACGAGGAACCACGAAACGATACAGAGTGATTCCCTTCACAACCTGCTTGCTGTGGAAAACTCCATAGATTGATCTGAACACAAAAGAGGAGAAATGTGTTTCAGCCTTTTGGATTAAAAGTCTAAATTTGTGGCAATTCTTCTGAAGGATCTCTCCAGCTGCCTCTCTCTTAAAAGAAATGACCTCCCCCCCGGCCAGGGACCCAATGTCCAGGCTCCTGCCACACTGTTCAGCAAATTGTAGGGGTGTTCCTCTGTAGTGGAGAATATTCCACACCTTCACTTAAGGATGTACAAGTGCTGAACATAACAACACACAAAACAACAGAAAATCTCAAATAGTAATGATAAACAATATAGACAACAAACAAATTAACTGAGATCTCTTTTCCCTATACACAGCTACACCCATAATCATTATGAGGTTTATGAAAGTTTCTGGACTACAGTAGAGATGCTTATCCATATAAAGCATCTCTGATATAGTTTTTTGCTGACCTTACAGTAATCTAAGCTTCATGATGCAGATAACATCTTGCATATAACCTTATTCTGTTGCATACAAATCAAAATACTACTTAAGCTTCTTTTTGCTAATTCAGTATCAGCTGACACAGATGTATGGTTGCTAAACAGTAATGTAACCAGGACACCAATACTTTGTATTCTAGACAAACAAAAGAAGGGTTTTGCAACATGGACAGAACAATTTTTCCTGACCCTGCTTCTGCAGGACCTTTGGACAATTGTTATTGTCCTTTACTGTACATGAATTGTGAGAATTAAATGGCCAGAAGGATCTCTCAAACTGTGTGTGCAATCAATCCAAAGAATTTTATCATTTCTCCTCTGCATAGAATTCCATTTCCTATGAATTGGGAAATGTTTTCCAGTTTGCGGATAAAATTGCTTCACAAAAAAAACCCCTTTAACTTCATATAAAAACACTGATCTTTAAAAAAAAACACTCTGCAAAGCAAATGGCCCACTTTACACCTAGTAAAAAGGAAGCATCTGTTTCCAGGCAGCAAAATAAATAAATGGTTTGAACCTCCCAAAGTAAATACACTGTGATGCACTTCACATCTTTAACATTTCTTTCAGTGATCCCACTGGAGAACCTGGGGATAGCCCAGAAGAAGCAGCAGGCTTAAAAGTCATCAACACGAGATGAATACATCAGGCTTATTTGTTTGTAAATACATAAAAATAAAATACATAAAAATAAAATATGTAAAAATATCCTGTGAGAAAACAATTTTGAGTATCTATTGAATGATAGTAAACACTGTTCTGCATAGAAGATTTTTTCCAAACATGCCAAAGATGTACCTAACTGGAGCCTGCTGTACCTGTGGCCTTCTCAGACCAAACAAGGCTGGGTCCTGATCTTAAAAGAAGTTCATGACTTTGAACCCTGTGGCCCTCAGTACCTTTTAAAGATCTCTAAGAGCTCACAATGCCACATTTTCCTGAATATACATGTGTAACCGGATGAAATAAAGTACATTGTATTAGCTTGATACTTGACATAAAAGTGGTAGAATCAGGCTCTGAATCATGAGCACAACTAACAACTTTACTTGTATTTTAGATGAAAAGTTTATGTTGCGCTGCCTGATTGACCTGAGCCCAAGCACAGCCACTGCAGCCACCCTCTGAAAACAAAGAGCACTCAGAGGCACACAGAGGTGTGAACCCACTCCAGGAAGGGAGCAGCCTACCTGCAAATGTCAGAGGAGAAGAAGCGTAGTACCTGATCCTTCTTAACAAATGGGGGGAAGGATGCTCCATCTGTGAATAAAATAAAACAAGAGCTTGAAAACAATTCTGCTTAGAAGACATGATTTAATTTCTGGCTCAATACTCAGTTGTTACTTTCCTGTAAAGCTGTGACAAAAGCAAACAATATGAGTCACTTGTGGGGAAAATGTTTATGTAAGTTATTGCACATTGACAGGCACTTCACAGATAACATGTAATTGTTTTTGAAAGCGAGCCAAGATATAGCAGCTTTTTTTTTTCGCCCCCAGATTTGAAGCTATATGATTGAGCCCATTTACAACAGAGGATATTAAAAAAATAAATAAATAAATAAATAAATAAAAAATAACTGATTAATATGAAGCCAAAAACCTGTTGCCATTGCTTCAAGGTTTACGCACCTCGGTTTATAGACCTAAACCTTCCTGGAGATGCTTGAGTCACCTGCAGTTATGACACTCAGTGCTTACAAGAAACACAGCTTTAACTTCAATGCTGTCTATTTAATAATCAATGCTAAACCTTTTCCACTAAAGATTTCTCAAGTGGGTCTCTAAGCTGAGGTCCTTCTAGAACTAATGGAGAGGAGGAAGCCACTTCTAGTGCGCAATCCACCTCACCCCATGGTAAATAAGTCAGAGGAGAAGCACTTTGGTGTTGTTTCTCTCCACTTGCTCTTAAAGAGTGCAGACATTCAGATTTGTACTTCTGCATGGCAAGCACCCAGAGTTATGTAGGAGGAGCCTCTGCCATTTTCCCAATTAAGGTGTTGCAACAAACCTTTAGCCAGTACAGCCTTTTGTTAGTTTTGCGACAATTTCTGTTTAGTTTCTTAGGCACCAGCCATAACCAAACAATTGCAAACATCTGCAATATCTTTGAATCCAGTTGGCAAGAGCACGAAGGCTAAATTACATACTGCCACTCGCCCACTGCTGACAGAAGCATTTTTTTTCCCAAAGATTTAAGACCATCCTAAACACACACTCTGTTTCTAAATCTTGGCATTCTTGTAAGGTTGGCAAACATGGAGTCATGTCAAGCCCCCTACAAGTATACTGTTTTATATTTTTAACTATATTGTATAATATTTTCTTATACTTGTACTGTATTTTCTTATACTATACATGTTGATCTTTCGTGTGAAAGCTTACAAGGTAAGGTAGAATTCTCACACTTACAAGACTTTTTAAACCTGTTGCATCTCCAAATACAGCAATATCACACTGAATGATCTTGTGAACTGTGCAGCAATCTTTGCTCACAAGTAAAAGCCCATTTTCCCTGTACTGGAGCATTTAATTAGTTAGCAGCATATGTTTATTCCATCAGTTACAGAAGAAGAATAGACAAAAAGATCACTCTGGCTAAAAAAAAAGATGCCAGGCCCCATAAGAAAGAGAGGAAGTCCTATAATGTAAGAAAATATTGTTTCTTATAAAATTACATGGTTTTAAAAGGAACTTCATGGCTCACAGAGTTTTGGAAAATCAGATTCTTGTGATGTATTTTAAATACTTCAAAATACCTTGTAGCACAGTCCAGGTTATAAGGAAAATTATCTAGTCCAGGTAAAGCAGAATGGAAAATGGAGGGAAAAAAACCGAAACAAAACAACCCAATACAAAAGCCTTCATTTACTGAAGGTCTGGAGCTTTCTGCAAATGCCTTCACCAAGACAGCTGCCAGCCTCAGCTCTACAGATTGTGGTGTCCTCCTAGCAATGCTTTCACTAATCAAAAAGAAAAATATCACATTGAACAAATGTATCTTAAACAACTCAGCTGCTTACCTATGCATTCCAAAAGAAAATTCAAAAATATTTGTCTATAGTCTATTCATCCCAGCCTAAACTACTTTTCTTCTTCATCCCTTTTCATTTTTTTTGTGATCTACAAGCCATTCATCTGACAGTCTCCTCTTTTGTTGCCTCAATTTCTTTTCACACATCAGGATGTCTATTCTGGTGCATTTAATTAAATTTTCAACAGTGTAAATGAATGTGCATTATTAAAATGCCAAGATAATTTTCAGCTACTATAGCAAAGAAAAAGAATCTTAATGATATTGCTCTATGAAAATAATTAGTAGAAACAAGAGAACTGGGTAATTTTCTCTCTCTTCTGCATTTACTCTAGATGTAGAGGCTGTGTGCATGCGTATATAAAATGATATGCAGTAATAAATAATTCTTGTATTTTAATAGATACACATATATGCATATATCATAGTAGTAGTATATCTGCATATATATATAGATAATTAATATACAGAATACAGAACTGGCAAAGCCCAGGGTAGTTAATTTAAATATTGTATCTCATTATTCCCTTGAAATATCAAGAAAAGTGTTGAAATTTTAAAAAGGTTTAATAGGCTCACCTGTGCCATTAACCATATCACAGTGACCTTCCCAGTATGAAAGAGTTCTGTAAGATAAAATAAAAGTCATGCTGTATGTAGTAAATTCTACCATGTAAGTACTTTAATTACCTGTAATACCAAATATAACTGTTCCTGGATATCCTGACCCATTAGCAAAGGCAAAGGATAGAGATGTTCATTAATTCAGATAAACTACAGGATCCATTAGAAGAGGATAAAAGGAATCTATCTACTTAAGAATGCAAAACAAAAGTAAATACTTGTATTAAAGAATCAATAACTGTCTTAAGTCCAAGCTCCTAACAGAAATATTGATAGCTGAAAGAAAGTGATGGTTTTGCTAAGCCCAAGGCTTGATCCTGTTTCCTTTGAATCATTGAAGTTTTTTCTGTTTATCTATAGCTCCTATTGAATCAAGTTTTAAAAGCCATACCTTGAAAATTTATATATATTTTTTTTTACTCTACAATGTTAGGATACCTTTTATTTTTATAGCTTTCAATTATTGCTGTTTTTGTAATATCTTCTGTCCCAGTATACACATTGTAAGGTCCATCGGTTGTCCCATTATACTGTAACAGATACAAGAAGGAATAACAGTCAGAAATATTGAACAAATTTATAGCATTTTCTTCCTTAGAGCAGCTTTCTAAAGTTTTATTCACAGAATGATAACTGAAGGCATTGCCTCCTCATTGGTTTCACTTACCGGGTAGAAGACTCCCACAAATGACTTCACACTAGGGAAGGGGATACTGTCTAGGAAGGGATCTGTGTATCCCCACAGTATTTCTTTGACTGTTCTGTTCTGCAGTATGGCTGCCCTGGATGATTTAACCCAAGTGTTTATTAAAGATTGCATCACAGAGTTTGGGAACACAGAAGGTACAGCCTAGAACAGCAAAAAAAAAAAAAAATCAATGTTTAGTATAAAATTCTGCATGTGCTTTGAATTAAAATCACAGAGACTGAGTCCAAGAAATGTCTGCCAAAGCCAGTTCCGAGATTTACAACTCCCTTGAAGTTAAGTTTCTACATAAAACTGACACTTCTTAACAAGACAATTACTGGCCATAAGTTACACAAAAGCAGACAAT
The DNA here is from genome assembly GCA_013400575.1 of Peucedramus taeniatus. Lineage (NCBI taxonomy): Eukaryota > Metazoa > Chordata > Aves > Passeriformes > Fringillidae > Peucedramus > Peucedramus taeniatus. The sequence goes on from WBNO01033407.1 coordinate 116,797, forward strand.
TTTTCTTGACTGATTACATGAGTTCACTATAGCAGGCCTAATCACAGAATGACAGAACAGCTGAAGTTCGCAGGGAGCCCTGGAGATCGCCTGGTCCAACCCCTGTGAAGTAGAGCCATTGAGAGCCAGTTGCCCAGGACCATGGCCAGATGGGCTTCTGAATAGCTGCAAATAATGATTTCACAAAAGCTGTGATCAGATGATGCTCTGAAGTGACTTCCAACATGGGCTCTTCTGTGATTCTGTGACTGCTGGTATAGTTCTATTTTGTATTTGCATCAACAATCTTCATACTCTGCCCCTTGCAGACACCTTCTCAGAGCAACCCTGAGCAGTCATGCAAACACCAGAAAGTTGGTGCAACACAACCAGGGCTGAATATAAATATGAAAACTGTAAATATTAGTCAAAAGCAAACATTCTCAGCCTGTGATAAGACAAAAAGACCTGGACTAAAAAGGCTCTAGCACTACTCTAGGTGAGGATCCCAGCGTTCTTCTTTGAATAACTAATGCTCAGTAGGACACAAGAGCTCCAGGATGGCACCATGGGGCCCAGGCTCTGTGGTGGTGAGGCCATGCAGACACTGGGTGTGGGAATCAGTGCAGCCTCCCTTGCCAAGCAGACCTGAGGGTATTATGGAAAGAGCATGGCAAATCCACCCTGTGCTGTTCATGCTGTATATGAACATGCTCATGCTCTCACACAAAGGGAGCCCATCCACAAACTCTTGATTTATTCCCATGTTAAAACTGACTAGGAGGGTTTTTTTTGAGCTTTGAACACACTGTGGTGAAAGGTGGTGGACACGACAGGAGGGCTGGAACTAGATGATCTTTGAGGTCCCTTCCAACCCAAACCATTCAGTGATTCTATGAACTTCTCCTCTATTCCCTCAACATTTGTACCTGGACACTACGGCTTTTTTTCTTTACTTACTACAACAGCAAGGTTGAGGATGGTCATGGTGTCATTTTCTGTCCCAACAGACATATCAGGTTCAAAATTAGCAACATTAGGCAACATGTAGGATATTGTGCCGTTCTCATTTTCTGTGACATTTTCTTTGGGTAAATATCGCACCCTGGAAACACAAAACACAAATGGAGAATATTTTTAATCTTTGACTTTTGAGAAAACACATAACCATGCCTGACTGAAGGTTTTTGAAAAGTTGATGAACATTTTAATAAAATGAATGTTGAACATTTTATAAACACTAAGATGTTATAAACTTTTCATGTGATTACATGTAAAAATTCAATTTTCTGCAAATATTGTTCTTTTGGAAATATTTCCTTATTGACAAATGGAATAATCTTTCTTGATACTAAAATGAAAGCAAGTATTTCCTTTGTATTTTTGTGTCATCAATGGACCTTATATTTTTATATATATTTTTAAATGAATTATGATTTGTCACATTTCATAAGCTATCTCATGGTTGCATGTAATTAGAAGGGGATGACTCAGGCATAAATCTCAGATATTTCATCTGATAGACATGTCTTGCAATGAAATGGGTTAAACCCATAATGTCACTTTGACAATATTTAATATGCATGTAGAGCTTTATAAGCAATCTTTCAGTCCCCCTGAGGTTCTTCCAGTCATGCCCTGTCAGCAGATCTCTGAGGTACACATTTCTGCTGCAGTTCTAGCTTTAGCTCCACTCTTCCAGTCTCACCCTCTTGCTGACCTCTCTGTGGGGACAGCAGCCAGCAGGGATCAAATAACAGTCTATGCTGTATGAATAGAGAGCTTATCACAGCTTCATCCCAGAAGGGATCTTCAGGATACTTCAGGATCAGATCTTCCAGCATGAGTGTAGGGGGGTGCAAAAGGTACAGAGAACTTTTCCCCACAGTACAGATGTAGCCAGTGCAGGTGGATCTTACCTGAAGAGCACCTGGATCTTGGCTTCTCAGAATTGGTTTGTATATATGTAATTTTAATTATTGGCCTAATGTGTAGAGCACCTACCTGAAAGTTGGGAGATTTTTTTTTCTAATTAATGTGTTTTCAAGTTGTTCTACACTGTAATAAATTATTAACTATTTAAAGGGATATAGAAAGAGAGAGAGAGAGAGACTCAATGTCATAGTTACTCAGGTAGACCAAATATCCTAGGAAGGCATGAGTGCAGCAGTGAGAGGAAACTCATTTCACAGTCATCATTTCTTACTTAGTCTTATTTAGGCTTCTGGCTGAGATTTGTGCCTGAGAAAAAAAGGCACCAACATCAGCACCAGAGTAAAATGTTTCTGTTTGTTGGGAATTCACCTTCTGCAGTATTTCTTAACTGTCCTTTTCCTGATTCCTTTGTAACCCTTTCCTCTGTCTTCCCAGGTACTCTGTGAAACAAAAGTTACCTCTTTCCATTGAGAAATAATTAAGTGTTTAAGCAATAAAGGCACTTTGGGTGAAGATGCTGAAATGGAAAACTTCCTTGTGAATGTAATATGCATCCCTAAAGTTATCGAGAGAGAAATATCATCATGGGAAAGCAATTTCCTAACAAGGGTGCCAGTGATAGCAAATACTGGGCTTAATAACTCAGGAAGCATCAGCTAGTCCTATGTCAACATCACATTTAACATTAAACAAATAATAAAACCTTCCTGCATCTATGTCCTATCTAGTCCACTCAGAAAAAGGAATGCTTTTCCAAGCAAAATTTGAAAAAAAAAAAAAAAGCTATTGATTAAAAAGTCATAAAGGCAAAAAACCAATTTCAAACCACATTACTAAAATAAGTTATTAGTGATGCATGGATGATAAGATAATCTCTTGGTTTTGGGGCATCTGGCACATTTTCTCCTGTTATAAAGCTGGTGAAAACTGAACAGGAAGGAACACAACCATTTCTGTGATACTGTGGCTAATGAATTATTGTTTTTCTCAAGAGCAAGCAGTTTCACATCCTATTACCTATCTCTATTTGTGTTTTCCTTAGACACAATCCAGAAAATGTTTGGGATTGCTGTGTGTAGCTGCATTTTTGTCATGTCTAACTGAAGTGTGATGCTGCAATTTCAAAAAAAAATTTATCTCAGCAGATATGATGTCACATATTAAAGGGTCTTTTCTTACCTGTATGTGTAAGGTCCTCTTTGTTCAAATTTTGGTTGACCTCCCTCCATAACCTCTGAAGGATTTAACACATGGAAAATCCAGAATTCCCTGTAAACTGAGCTTCCTGGCACAAGCCAATTTTGAAAAGCAGTGGTACCATTGACAATGACAGCTTCCTGAAAGTACAAAAATCAAAGTTAAAATTATTCACAAAAGAAACAAGTGAGAAGTTGCATTTACTTTTCAGGTAATTGTTGAAGATTTAAAGCAAACAGAAAAAAAACACCATTTTAGCATCAGTATGAGATGTAGAACCCAATTGGCCAACATCTGGAGGCAGCTTGACATTCCTGCTCAGTGAGAGCAAAAGTGAATCCCCCTAAAACAAATGAGCACAAAGCTGATACAATTGCTGAGGCAGCCAGTAGCAAAGCTTTCCTATTGCTGTGGAGGGGCATTCCCTTAGTTCTCAAACACTTGCCAAAACTACTGATCATTTATAAAGGGAAAATCTTTGGTGATTGAATGATACCCAGCAGGTTACAGAATCCATAAACTGCTTCTCATGCATTGCAAATAGCCCAAGGGAGGAAATGAGAGCTATGTCTGAGCACTTTTCAGGCTCTAGATAATTTTGCACCCAGAGAAATCACATAGTGCTCTTGAACAAGTGTTTCCTTGACAGAAAATTTTTGTCAGCAAAACGGAGACTTTCTAAGAAATGTCTCTAATTCTGATAACTGTTATTAGGAAATTTTCCCAGATCTAAGGAAGAAGGGACAAAACAGTACATCTGGAACCCCTCTAGAGGAATCAAGAGCTTTAAGTCTGTGCCACACATTTGCCATATGGCAAATGGTAATTCAGGCCTCAGGACTGTACAGTGAGGAGAGTTTTAAAGTATGTAGTCAAGGGAATGCCTGCTTTGCCTGGTCTGTATCAGGTTTCTGCTATGGCATTTTCCCAAACCTTGGGATAATGTCATAAAGGCAAAAAACCAATGGAAAAATGTAATTTTTCCCCTTGGTGCTAAAGATTCATGAATGTGTTTTTTAATAAGAAGAAAAATCTAGGCTGCGTGTCTCCAACATAAAAGATGCTTTTCTTCATTAGGCTGACTGAAGATGAATTAGCTATTTTGCACAACTCATGAAGTCCAGAAATTAAAAGGTTCTAATTTTTCTGGAGAGCAAGGAAAGACATTTTAAATCAAAAGTTGCTAGATTTTTTTTCTAGTTTAAGTTTATGTCTCTAAAGTTCACTTAGGAATCACAAGGTAAACAAAATAGATACTCTCAGTTACCGGCTCCTGCAGTTAGAAACAAATATCTCATCTTGGAGAACTTGTAACCCTGTCAGGGCTCTGTCTGTGAAAAGCCTTTGTACGGTGGTGCTGCAAACACCTTGCTGGTGGTGTAAAGTATTGGGCTTGCTGCCTTGATGTCTGCTATAATTTATGTGCATTTGTGTGAGAGGGGAAGGAAACCTTGCCGCAGCAAGTGTGATATCATCTTGAGGCCTTGCACTCAAACCTCACAAGGTCAAAGACTGTCCCAGCTGTAGCCCAGCATGGGGCAGACCACCTCCTGGATGGAGAGAGAAAAGATGGTTCAGAAATCACCTTCCCAGTTTTCACAGAGAATTGCTCCAAGAATCTTGGAGAAACAGGGTAATATAAAAAGCTCAACTCAGTCTGCCCAGAGTCTGAGTGTGATCTGTACTCAGCAGGGTCCTGAGATGGGGACAGATGCCAGGATTTGGCCTCCCACTGTGTAACTGGAGTGGGCAAATTGTTAAATTTCTAGCACAAATATGGAAGAAGACAAACTAATCTCTCTAGAAGACGATACTTAGGAACAGAGAATAAAGAAGTTTCAACCTTGTGACAATAATTCTGTTTAACAGATCTTTAAGTGGTGTTACCTGCATTTTAAAATTCTTCCCCTCCATCCATTCCCCTCCTCCTTATAGCCCTCTGCCAGGGGTTGGCATAGTGCAGATGATATGACAGCTCTGCCACTGCACTCTGCCAGGTCACAAAGTGTGGATTTGCAGCCCACCATTCACTGCGAGCTGATGTCACTGTGGACACCCTTGGGGAGCACTTCAAGGGCACAACTGATCTAATCTGGCAGTGCTGCAGCCAAAGGGGCAACAGGCTCCAGCAGTCCACAGTTCCTGATCTATGTGACACCCTCTTCCTTTTCACCAGCTCTTATGCCTCAGGGAGATGTTTCTGCTTGCCAGACAGGAGGAACATAATTCCCTTATTTTTTTTGCTTTCTGTGTTACCTTTCTGCCCATTAGCCATTTGGCTCAGGGGTCTGTGTAGAATCAGCATTAGAACATGGGAAGCAGCAGGACAAAAGAAGGAGGGGGAATGAAGATAACAAGACAATTATTTTCAGTGGCATTTAGCCATTATTGTTAATAATACTTTTCCCACAAAAGAGGTGTGTGTGATTCTCTGTCATAAACTTTGAGAGTGTAAATGGTGGGTTAAAGTGGAATAAAAATCTAGAGCTCTTTTTCATGTCTTCATTTAATAAACTAATACCCTTACAACAGCAAGCCCTTTGCTTTTGCTGTTCACTGGTGATCTATCCCTAAGTATTACCCCCCTCTCTGGCTGGGCAGTTACACATTTCCCTAATAACACTTTGCTTTGGGATGTTATGAGAGGAGGAGTAATTTTGGAAGCTAATATGCAACTGACAGTATGAAACACTTCTCAGCTCCCTAGTGCATCTGCACCAGCTCTAATATCTCAATATTTAATGCAATAGTTAATGCAAGAGTTAACTACTGTCAGCAAAAGCAGCTACACAAATGCGATTGCTACACAGCCAAGTTCATACCATGACCCAGCTGCGCAAGATGGAGTGAAACCAGGGGGAACTTTGACCCTTTTTGTTTCTGACAATTTCCCCCCACTAGAGGTGGGTCAACTAGCAATACATAAATTCAAGAAATGCTGAGCAGTCAGCAATTGAAGGTTGCTGTACTTTGTTGATTCAAGGTAAATTAAGCCATCGTGATTTCTGATGAAGAAACATAAAATTTAAGACAAAGTTTCTGTCTTGACAAAGAATCTGGCCAGATGGACAAAAGATGCCATTTTCAGGGAACTGAGAAGTGTCACTTTGGCAAACAAAGTCACTTTGTCACTGTAACAAAATTGTATATGTTAGGCTGCCTACATAACCCGGAAGAAACAAACTCTGCAATTCTGTAAAACTGAAAAAGTAAAGCTCAAGGAAAGTATATAATCTTCTCCCATTTTGTAGCTGGAAGAATGACTCATTACATTTTAAATGATGATTATTAGCTTATTATTAGCCTTTCTACTCAGGCTTTTTTGAATCATAACTTTTATTCCTTTTCAGTCCTTGATAACAAAGAATTCTGGGACTCAATAAAGCTTAAAATTGACAATGTAGGAATATGCATGGTTGATCATTTGTGCTCTGCTGAGAGCCACCAGTTGCTTTAGCTTCATTAGTTTGTGTAAAGAAGGCATACGAATGTCACAAAAACAGTTTTAAATTAGAAATGTTTCCCATGCCTTCAGCAGCAGAGGAGATATAATCTGGCCAATCACGGATCACAGATATGTAGAGACAAATGAATAAACATAATAGTAGCTTCAATTGAAGGCCTTATTCCTAAAAATAACTGAGACTAACCCAGTAGAGCACTGAGGCATTGTGGCAAATCATGCACCATTCTGTATTATCAATTCATCAGGAGTTCAATATATTAGGTATTGTCACACAGCTTCTGTTCAGCTCCTGAGCCTATGCACTCAGGTAGAAAGCAGAAGATCTTAGAGAAGTGGTGATAAAGCATTGAATACACTACCAATAGCTTTGAGTGGTTAAACCTAGCTGGGAAAAAAAGCATAACTGAAGTGATGGAACGTTTGCCTAAAAAGATAATATTGTTTTAAGGAGGGAAAGGCATAAAGTAGAAATTGAACCATGTCATAATATCTTTTTCCAACAATATCAGATAAAATCTTTCTGATTTTTTGTTTTGAATACTCCTTTCCTCTATTCTTTTTTTCAAATTTGAGACATGATTATATCTAGTATTAATGACAATTACAGACATGATAATGTTCAACTGGAATGTGTAGAGTCAGTTAAAAGGTGTATTTTTACAATGTCAGGCAAAGTATTTCTTTGTAGAGAACTCTGAAACTTCCATGTTTCACTCATAACTCTACTAAGATCAATTTTCTAAACCTCTAAGACCTTAATGCAAAGTTCTCTCCCCTCTGGACAGATTCAGTGTTCGTAGAAATTAGGACAGGACTTCTGCCCTTTGCTCCTGAAATCAAAGGCACCTTTCCATGAATAGTATCAGAGCTGAAATAGTTTAGCACTAATCTCCTTCTGTGGATCCCTGCCAAGGTGCTATTGCTGCTGATGTCATTTTGAGTGCACTCTTCAAGTGACAGTTTCTTTACAGAGCCTTGAAAACAGTTCAAAACATATATATATACAGACACATTTATATGTATACATATATATAATTTTTTTAAAACTCTGTCCTGTGCTGCAGGTTAGAGCTGAAACAACTTATCCAAATTTTTGGAGACACAGGTAAAGCATTCTGGGACTAGAAAACATAGCCATGTGTTCTGCTTTGAAGCACAGATGTCTGATAATATATTGGAACAAATGAAGATGTGACATCTGGATGTTTTATGTTACATGAACTTTGTTTGGTTTGTCCACTCATGGACTGCTCATGGGTGGAGCACAGCACCCACCTACCAGGAGATAACAGCTGATAGAGTCTCTGTCCAGTTCCTAAGGGCACCTGAGATTTTCTGTACACTTGCAGATGCTTTCATTTTGCTTCAAAAACAGTTTGCAGCCTTCCAGCAAAATATATCCTGCCGTGTTTACTCTGGCTAATCTCTCAATGACCGCAATAAAGGAGAAATGAGGTTAGTAAAGTTTAAAGATGTGTGCTTAAGGGAAGCTTAAGAGAAGCATGGTTAGACTTCTGCTGCTAGCAGAAAAGGACAAAAAATCCATTGATTGGATCGATTTTTGAAATTAAAGTTCCTCCAATTCATTGGGAGATGCTAAGAAGCTCATCTGGACTTGATTAATCTTGCTTTAGAGTAAATTGACAGTAATGTTATTTGACTAAACCTTGATAAGTTAATTTAGGACAATTTGTCTTGGTATAGTACTTAGTGTCCTAAAACTATTCAATATTTGTTATTTTAATCTAGCAATAACATATGATAGCAACTTACATTTCCTTCAAAAATATAGAATTGGTCCTACTACCATGTAATATACTAGAATTTTTTCTGAGATAGGATAGCCAGAGGAAAAACTAGGAGTCTTTTTTCAAGCTTTGACTGTGAAGAATTTAAGACAAGATTTTGCCTTTACTGTTTTTACCTTTCATTAGAAATGTGGCACACTGAGTTTTGTTTTCACCCAGTGGGTGAGGGCATCTTTTAGATTTTTCCTCATATGAGTGCAAATGGAAATAACATAGATTCAGTAAGGTTGGAAAAGACCTCCAAGATCATCCAGTTTGACTGCAGTGCTCATTAAACCATATCTTGAAGTGCCATATCTACTAATTTTTTGAACACTTCCAGGGCTGGTGACTACAACACTTCCCTAGGCAATCTGCTCCATATAAATGCTTACAGGCCATATCTGAAAGAACATCTCACTCTTTGTTCTTTTCCTGTCCTACGGTCATTATTCTTAAGAGATTCCAAACAAATCTGTCATGGAAGCTGATCTGTTTCTACCAAAGATTTTCCATAAAAATTACATTTCCAAAAGTGAAATATTTCAGAAAAAATGTATTTTGAGCACTCTCTGCTTGGCAGATCTGTTTCCTTTGCAGTCAGCTCTATATTTATCTTAAATATAACTGCAATGAAAAAAAACTTGCTTTTATTAACAGACCTTTCATCAACACAAAATAAGAATTAATTAAATTCAAGTCCCTCTGGAGCATCTCTTGAACTAATCACATATTTCAGCTGTTGTACCTGGGCCCATCTTGTCTGAAATGGAATTGTCTCAAAGTCTTAGGGTGTCTCTGAATAGTCAGCACATTAAACAGAAAGAAAGTAGTCTGGTATGACTTGTGCTTAGGAAAAAAAAATATCAATTTACTTAAGTAAATAAAGCCTCTATAAATGTACTCTTTTATGTTTTATGTGTTTACTGGTACATTTTTTTTATACATACATCAAACAAGATGCCTTGAAATAGGTACAAGCATCTGAAACATGATCACAATGAAGAAAATTAAAAAGTGGTTGAGGGGAAAATTACTCCCTCTAGTGCTTTACCACTACAGACTCATGCAGCTGTAATTGAGTATGTAGACATTTGCAAACCATGCTGTATAACTGGTTCATTACTGTTCGTAAATGGATGAACACATAACACTGCCAGGATTTGTAATTTGCTTTCAAAATATTGAATGGCATGAGACAACACTCAGGATTAATATAAGTACTCGGTATAAGGAGATAGACATTTTTAAATTTATGTGCTTTTTAGAAAACCCATAATTTCCTCAATATGGCAAACCATTTAAATTGTTTGAAAATATAGAGAGTGTGACTTCTTGTTAAATATTGCAAGGTAGTCGAGACATTATCTAGAGAGATTTTTTTTCTTATTCGCTATAAACCTTAAAAATTCTTTAAATTCTTGAAAAATACAATAACAGTTGGAAAATTCCTCTTCCGGTTGGTTTTCACTGGATTAGCTGAAAAATTAAGATGTTTTATAGGAGCCACTTTTTTTTCAATTAAAAAAAAATGATACTATAATACAGCCAGGCCCTCAACAGACAGTTCAACATTTCTTGACAGTTCATGTACTCACCTCCTCAACTGACTACAACAGCTATTGGGCTAAGACTACTCTTCCAGAAGAGCCTTTGGATAAATGTCTCCAAGGTGTCCAGTCTTCAGCACCACAGCAGATAAATAGCAGGACTAAGCAATAGCCAAAAATCTCAAGATTTTCCTATTTTTAACCATCAGAGAACCAATCTTGGGTGCAGTGACCTCAAGGAGATTTCATGTCACCACAGTGGACACGCCAGGGCTTCCATTCCAGATTACTCCATTATTTAAACCCCCAGTTATATGCACTTCTCAGCAAAGATCTAACAAATTTTTTTTTCTTCTTTCTTTACATAAAAATCTAGATTTTTAGGGACAGAAAATAATCTAAAAATCAGAAAAAAAACCCTGAGTCTGCAAGGTCTAAAACATTTTACTTCAACCAATCTTCACACTCAAAACAGAGAGATGCATTTTTCAGATCCTCCAGTCATGTGGAGAACACCAATTTGGATCATACAATCACAGGATGCAAGGTGAATACATGAAGTGTAGGATTAGATTCTGCAGCAGAAGACTGTTTAGATTTTTTGCAGTATATAAATATGACTGTATAGAGTGAGTACCAAAGTATGAAAATAATATTTTTTAAAAAAAAGGAAAATATAAAGAAACATTAAACAATCATAAATACAATTAAAAAAATTGTATTCTAAGAACAGAAAATTTTAGCTTTGAATGTGAAACACAAGAGAGAGCAAAGAAGTGAATGTGGAAATGCAATTAATGTATTTTAAAAATTTTGCTTTTGCATGTACTTCCAGGGATGTTTGGGACACCTAAATATTAAAAACTATGTTTAACAAAGGAAAAAAAAAAAAAAAAAAGGAAAGGGACAGAACCAGATAATAAGATTTTAAAAAAATGAGTATTCAATAACCACAAACCATATGTCCTGGGGAGGTAAAAAAAAAAAAAAAGAAAAGTACCTTTTGTACTGCTTTGCCTATAAGATTATCTCCAACTGGTATTAGAATTCCTCCGAAGATAGCCAGTACACCCCCGATGATGGCCCCAGTGAGGAGCCCACAGTTTGTGTTACAGCCCATGCCTCTTTTTTGTTAAGGTACAGGTAAACAGTGGACAAATATCCTTGCTGTAAGGCTTGATGGTTTTTCCTCTCTTTCTGGTCCCGACGAACACACTGGTCTTCCTCAGAGAAGCTGCTAATATAAGCAGAAAGTGAACAAAAATCAAATTCCAAAGCTCGAAGTACGAAGTACATGACATGAAGCAGGTAGGAAGATAACAAGTCAAAAGCAGCCAGCCAGTGGCCAGCTGCTGGCAAAAAAAAACCAAAAAAAAAAAAAAAACCCACCAAACAAACCAACCAAGTTAAGGTACTTTTGGCTTATTGCCAATTGCTTATTACATATGATTATCTTTCTTCATTCCAGTTGCCTAAACAAACTGGTAAGTTTTTTTCATTAGTCTTTTTTTTTTTTTTTTTGGCTCTGTTGCATTAGGGCAAGCTGACATTGTAATTATTCATATGACATTCGTCCTGATGTAGACATCTTTAAATCTCCCTCTGCCAAAGAAGGAGGCTATAGATAGCTCTGCTTTTATCTCAGCCCTCCATGCCCATGGCTCCCACTTCAGGCAGGAGTTACACTGCTCTGGCATGAGCTCCCCTGGCTGTTTCTGCCTTATGCCAATAAGAAAGTCCTCAAGGCCCATCAACACCTCAGTGCAAAAGGCATCCTCTAAAGGGAGGCACCCACAAGAAGCCTCTTTCCAGATCTCTATCAGTCCTCTACTGAACAGGTAGAACCTTGTTTCAGCAACTTCGTGACAAAGGCACAGCTGGATTTTTCTTTTAGAGCTGCATGTTTGGCACCACAAATTTCATCAATCCCAATTGCCTTATGGAACATCAGAGTTTTTAAAGTAAGACTAGAGCTTGATCTTTGAAAGAGGTTATACCTAAAATTTCAAGATTATTCAATCTCAGAAGAAAAATGTCTGTGATTAGTCATTGGAAAATATGAATTTCTACTAATAGATATATATTTTACAAACTGGCCCCTAGTGAAAAGGTTTGTAAAGAAAATCAAAATGACACTAAAGCTGAAGTGATAAAATATAAGCTCCTAGTGATATTTTTTCAGATGTTTTTATTGTTTATGAATAATTGAGACAAAGGGCTGCCTAATTTGCAATTTATTCTTTACAATTATGAATTAATCAAATACACAGAATTTGAAAGTTGGTTATTTGCTTTAGACCTCCAGTTAACAGAAAATCTGTCCTTTTCTGTTTTAGATGTCACTGTCCATGTCTTTTTTATTCTTACTAGTTTCTGTTTGTTGACATGTTTTGAACATCTCTAAATCAATTTTAAAGCAGGTAATAGTTAATTACAGTTTCAGCTTCAAGAGTTAATTACACATTAAAGGTCAAACACAAAGAGAAGGGAAACAGAAAGATGAAGTGGAAGAACAACTCTACCAGCATGCTCATGAGGATTAAAGAACCAGAAGGACTTCATTAATTTCTAAATAGTAAAGCAGGTATAGGAACAGTGAGTGTTCTGTTTCCTCAATCAGTTATGTGATCCATTTATAACATAAAGGATGTACAACATGCATTAACAGATTTGGTACCATGGTCAGTGGGTCACTGATGTGTCCTCCCTTGTCATCCCAAACTCACAGTTCTGTCATACCTCTACCTGGCACCAGACACCTCCCTTTAACTGCACTGGAAACCCACCTTCTGCCTGCTCTTGTACTAGCAGCAGGTTATGGCTCCCTTGCCTTTCATAATGTCTATTTCTGTACATTTGAGATTGTTTGGTATGTTAAGAATTTCTCCTTGGATGTTTTCAAGCAGAATAACCAAAAGACTGTTTACAATCTTGGAAAAATATCCCTACTATTCTTACTATAAAAGTCAGCCTGTCCACCCACCTGCCACCAGGTTATTCCACGTGGCTCCCACTCCAAAGCCATTAAAGGCTTTTTGATGTAGTGGATGTGTTTAACCACAAATTTCAAAGCATATGTGAGTCAGAAATTTATTAGACTCGAGGAACTTTGAAGTGAAAATCCCTAGGACCAAATCTCGTATGGTTGTAGCTAGGCTGAGATCAGGATCTTCAGTTTGGCAAAGACAGAATGGTAGAAGGCAACTGGGTAGGTGGTGTGGGCATTTGAAAATCTGATTGCTGTTACGTATTGTAGCAAATCTAAGGAAAAGCAGACTCCTCAATTAAATTCTGAAAAGTTCCTAACTCCACTTGATTTTTTCCCCCAGTAAAAGCAAATTTTTTTTCCAGTGTGGAAACACACATTTTAAAATTTAAAATGAAAATTAGTTATTTCGGAAATGTTTAAGGGGGTCTTTCAGATATCATCAGACTTTTTTTCTTGACTTACACACTGAAGATTTTCAAATTCCACAGTAACAAAATTTGCACCAAAATACATGTCCACCTAAGTTTCTACAAACTTAGAAAACCCAGGGATTTTATTCTGTTTTTGGCAGACTAGGCATCTCTCATGAGCACTAACAATAAGCAGCTAGAAAACAAGTGACTGGTAGCAACTTGTGTCTATTCCAAGCTTCTGCAAATTGAAAAATATTCACCCTTCTCCCAACAAAAACAATGTAATAGCAGTCTAGACATCCCAATTTATGCAATTCAAATTATAAATTACACAACTGTGAGTGAAGAGCACTCACACCATAACACTCAATTCATATAGAAGTCAACACACAATTCTCATCTCTCAGAACTGAATTTAAAATATGAAGATTAAGGTAGAAATTTCCAAAAAGAATGCACTTTCTGGGAATTTATATTGAAGTGAAAATTATATACCTTAAGCAGAATAGAAAGTACCATAACAAAATTAGCTATGGTCTATGAGGCTATTGTACAATTTAGACTCATATTTGACTACAGGATTAATAAGATTATTCACCCCATTCTAGAGTGTAGGGTATGTACTTTTTAATATTGTTTCAACGTTCCTTAACAGAATATTAATTAAAAACAATGAAAATGGTCCATTCAAATCTCTGAAAAACAATTCATAAGCAACTGCATAGAAGGAGAGATACAAAAGGTTATTAAATTCTTGCTTCACTATTTAACTTAGACTTCTGTACATGTCAGCCTAAAGCAAGCCCATATAAAATACAAATACTCTCATTATATATTTGATGTTCCTTGAAATTATAGTTTCAAGCTTTTTAACTGCAATAGTGAATGCTAGAAAAATTTCTTTAAAATATGCATTTTTTGTAAATTCACATGACTCCAGAACTGCATTTTCAAGAATATTAAATATCAAAAGACAGAATGCAATTGGGAAAGCCAGCCATACTGAACATAAAACACCGCTGTTATCATAGTAACAAAGCATTTCACTAATCCATGTAAAATGTCACTTTTTCTTGCAAGCAGCTTTGTAAAATCCTTCCATTTTATTTTGCATTAAAAAGAAATAGTTTCAAGAGCTTCTACCCAACTGACCTTAAAAGTGTTCCTGAGAAAAACCCTCTGATTTTAAATGTTGTATCATATGACTCACCTTGAATAAGGGCGACTGATTTTTCAGCTGGACACACAAGTACTTAGCACATGACCTGCATCAAGTTACCAGCAGACGACAGCTAAACCTCCCCACCAAGAACATAGGCTGTGAACTGGGAGGGAGTGTTTATATATTCCAAGAGACGTCAGTTCCCTCTTTATCTTTTTTTGCCAGAAGAAAAAGTTAAGTTGTACTGCTGCTGGGGGAAGGGGTTATTTTTGCAGCCTGACTAAAAGCCACTACCTACATCTCGTGGTAGGATACTTAGTGACTGCAATATTTATCCAAGTTTGGTCCAAGTGAGTCAAAGGTCAAGGAGACAAAAGGGTAACTTACTTGGTTTGTAGTCACTTCTTCTTTCACATTTGCATATTTGTACTTTACTCATCACGACAGTATATTTTTAAGTAATAAAAATCAGGAAATTTCAGAAAATTTTGAATAGGAATTTTTTTCAGGTGTCAGATACAATGTTTCCTTGCCAAGTGCTAAGGTTCTTCCTATTTTGCTGGAAGTTCAATGAACATCATCCCAAAAAGCTTCTTTTTCTGAATGTACCTAAAAATCATTTCTTTTTACACTGACATCTCCGTCAACCAGCGTGTTACTCTATCACAGTGTTAACTAGGAAACAATAACAGTTTGACAAGCTTTTGCAG
>WBNO01033409.1:9517-57049 GCA_013400575.1 Peucedramus taeniatus
CGCGGGCTGCGGCCTCCGGCCCTGCCCGCGGCAGTGCGGAGGTGCCCGGGGTCCTTCGAATCGGAAACGGAATCACGGAATCACTTAGGTTGGAAAAGACCGCTGAGATCATCCAGTTCAAGCTATGATCGAACGCCATGGCACTGAGTGCCAACAAGACCGTGGCACTGAGCGCCAAGTCCAGCCTTTCCTTAAACACCTCCAGGGACGGTGACTCCACTATCTCCCTGAGCAGCCCATTCCAATATTTAATCACGCTTTCTGTGACGAATTTCTTCCTGGTGTCCAAACTGAACCTCCTCGGCACACGTTTTGAGGCCATTTCCTCCCTGGCAGTCACTTGCTGCTGGCTGCACCTTCCTGTCAGGTGGTTGTAGCGAGCAGTAAGGTCTCCTCTGAGCCTCTTTTACTCAAATAACCGATGTGCAAACCTTTACTTAGTGATTTTTTTTTTATTCTTCTGCTGATTCATTGCTCAGGATCAATAGGTCCCGCGGTGGCAGTACCTGTGCAAGTGTTAAGCAAAGAGCAGAAAAAAAAACCCCTCAAAACCAAAACCCAACCAATCAAAAAAAAACCCCAAACAAACAAACCCCCAACCACATAAAACCAAACAAACAAACAGAAAAAAACAAGCCAAGGAAACCCACAAAACCCCCAACAAAACAAACCCAAAAGACTACCCAAAGGAAAAAAAAAAAAAAAAACCAAACGAAAAAGACTACCTAAAGGCTATAGGAAGCTCAAAATAAAAGTTTTGCTGAAGTTGTTAAGGCGAAATCTCAACTTTGAACAGAGGTCAGAGGTTTCAAAGGTATTTTTCAGCTTTCATGCTCACATACAAACTTGCAAGAGAACTGAACTATGGAGTACCAGAAAACACACACAGAATGTCTTCTGGAAAGATGCCTTGTTTGTAGTGTCTGACACGTGCCCCTTCAGCCATTTTAGCTGGTAATAAGTGTAAACCTGGTTGATTTCTGGAGCATCACTTTGCTTTCTTCAGGCAAGTTTCTATTTGGAGTCACCTTGGCAGACAAAGGTGCTTGTGAGTTAACATGTTCACTGTAAGACAATGAGGATTTTGACTTCTGAGAGTTTTTCTGCTTGTGTATCTTTTGTTTCACAGGTCTGATGAGGTTATGATGGCATGTCTGTCAGACATTAATCTTCATTGAAATGGAGCTGCCATTTGTTCCTTCTCTAGAAGTGGGAGAGGGTTGCAAGCAAATAGGGGTACTTCATTTTCCCATTTTGTCAGCTACCATCAATAGCTTCAGAGATCCACATGATTTTTATGCAAGTACTAAAATAAACCTGAAGAATAATTCCTTAAAAATACACAGTATTAAAAAAGTGAAAGCTGTACCATATGAACGTAGTGTGTAACTCAATCTGCTTCCCAATTTGGTTTTCAATCATAAATCAAAATTTTAGATTTTGATGTCTAAATACCATGTGCTTAACTTTCTTAAAATGCTGATGGTGTCTGACTGCCATAATCAGATTTTTTTAAATTATGTAAAACTTTGATTGATCTTACCACAGTTGAGAGAATTATCCTGACAGGATGGTTGTTCACTTTTTTAATATCTAATTCACTGCCCATTTGAGTTTAGTTTTCCTTCTGTTTATCATTGCTAGTGCATCTCAATGGGAGAAGCTTGTATTTCTGGCAGCATGTTGATGTGAACAGAAGTCTCATATGTCCCATACTTTAAGACATTAAATTACAAAAAAAAAATCTCAAAATATTTCACATCCCATTCAATAAAAAAGCCGCATGTTATAATTTGGAAACATTTATTGCTAGCCCTGAGAATTTCTTCCCCGTTCAGTTGCCTTGGTCTCAAAGTACCGCAAACACCTCATCTAATTAGCAGGTACATATTGTTCAGGTATGTATAAATTATGTGCACTGCCAAGTAGCAGGGCAGGTTCCACAGGAAAACCCAGGATTTGAGGAAGGTGTGCCAATCAACCTTTAACAGACTTGAAAGTGATACCATGAAAAGTAAAAACTTAATTTCAGTGGCAGTCTTCAAAAAGTAGCTATTTTGTTAATTGTATGATTACAACTGTAGTGTCAGGACAAGAGCTTAAGGATAAAGTTGTGCATCTTACTGAGACTCTGCAGATCCTGAGCATACTGAGAATTTTGGAATTTTAAACGTAATCCTGCGCTTCTGAGGTTTCTTATGTTTAGTGTGCTACATTAATGGTTGGACTAACGCTCCCAAGTCCTCCACTAAAACATGTCTTTAAGCACCACATCTAAATCTATTCAAATACTTCCAGTGATGGTGACTCAACCCCTTCCATCATGGGCAGCCTGTTCCAGATGGGGAAAAGCTTTTTATCATGACCTGTAGCAATAGGGCAACTAAAAGAGGGTAGATTTAGACTAGATATAAAGAAAAGTTTGTTTTACAATGAGAGTGGGGAAACACTGTAACAGCTTGCCCACAAGAGGATGCCCCATCCCTGGAAACATTGAAGGTTAGATTGGATGAGGCTCTGAGCAACTTGATCTAGTTGAAGATGTCCCTGCTCATTGCAGGGAGATTGGACTAGATGGCCTTTCAAGGTCTCTTCCAACCCAAACCATTCTATGATTCTATGAACATCTGACTAGTTAGCTAGATTTGCATGGGCATGTGATGCTCCAAGTGATTCTGCTCTGAATACTCTCAGTATGGATGTGCTTCTAGGTCTGCATCTGAGACCTGGCAAAGCTGTTCCGGTCTTGACAGCTGTGAGTGATTCCTCATATTGCTCACGTGTCAGCCCTGTCAGGATGTGGAGCTGGCCAGCGATCACCTTTGATTTCATGTGCAGCCTAATGCAGTGTGGTTGAGAAGGCTGAGGACACCTGCTGCATCTTCTGCCTGATGTTACACCCAGAAGTCCCATTCTGGGCTTCAAATCTTTTCTGTCTGAGCATGCATCTTTCTGCAAACAAAATGCTCTAGCTGCTGCAGGGTTCTCTCTGAATCAGGCAGTTTTGTTTTGCATGGAGACATCCCAAAGTGAACCCGAAACAACATGACCTAATATCTTTCTAGTACAGGCATTGACATGAACGTAGAAGTACTGGGCTGTTTGTTCTTCCTCTAATTAATGTTAAATTATTCTATTCAAAGTATCAATTGGAGTTGCGCACGAACTGTTTAAATTTCAGTTGCAGCAATTACCTTAGTCACTATGTTTCAGATTTCACCCACTCCTTCTTTCAACCCTGCCTGAGTTACAACATGTGGAGAGGAGGAATCATCCTACCAGTTAGACCGTGAGAGGATGTGTTTGATCAAATTGTATTAGGCAAGGCAGGCACTTCACTGTTCTGAGTGAGGTTATTAATTACTAAGGTGCTCAGTAGAGACTCTTCCTTATTCCCCCTTTATGAGAGAGGACTGGCTTCAGGGAATAATGGGAATAGATGATTCTTGAATGAGGTGGATGTCAAGATGTGACTTAATTCCTGCCGTTACCTCTGTCTCCCTTCCTTTCCCATTGGCTCTTGCTATTGCTGTGTAAGGATAAAACAACACAAATCCTCCAGAAGGAGCAGTTTCCCACTCCTTCCCAGCCTGATCCTTGGCCATTCACTCTCATTCTTCTGCTCATCCAGTCACTTGTGCTGTTGTGTCTTCTTGATGGAACTGATAAAGGAATAAATCTGTCTGAAAACTATCCCACATAGGTGGTTGGGAGCTGATACCTGAGACAGGCTCCCGTACCACCTCTTGCATGCTTATGCTGGTGCAGAGTAGAGATGATCCAGCACAGCACTCCTCAGTTAAACACACCATGGAACTAAGGCACTACATGAGGGAACTTGGCCACTGCACACTCTGTCAGGGAAACTGGGTTTACAGGATTTGGGTTTTTGGGGTTTTTTTTACCAGATTCTGCACTGAGCCTTCTGCAGAGTGCCTGCATAGCTACAAGACTATGTAATTTTTTTTGTGTGTATCTAATAAAAGTTTTCAAGGAAAACTCCATCCCAGTTCTTTTTCCCTTATTTACTACCAAATAGTTCAGCATGGACAAGGGTATCAGATCTACAGAGTGAACCTTTCAATACTCTTTCTTCACAGAGAGGAAAACATTTACTCATATTTTAGTTTTGATATCTAACCTTCCTTAATGGAAAATGTATCTTTAGTTTTGTCTTCAGGAAGTTATTTACATGGTTAGGTCAATTTACCATGCCCTTCCCTTGATAAATATAAAATAAAAAGATCATTGCATACATATAAAATTATGAGGTCATTAGTGAACAACAGCTGGCGTTACTTTCCAACATAATCATATTTCAAATATGTCTGTCAGAATTACCAGAATTCTTATTGTTCTCTGTCACAGACTCTTGTGGCCTAGCTAATGTCTTTAGGGTGTGCTTTCATTTACAAACTTGTTTAAAATTGTCTGAAATTGTATCCATATGGAGAGGATACAATAAGAGGATATAATAATAAGGATAAGTTCATATATTGCTTTAAATACTTTCTCAATAATGCTGCTCAACAAAATTATTAGTCCTGAAAATTTAAGAAGGTAGGACTCATTTAGCACTGGCCTCAGCAAAAAGCTGCAGCTGCAGTTTAGTACCAGTTGAGCCTCAAACATTTAGTGGTCTTCTGTAGAAAAGTTGTTTGTAGGGCTGCATTTTAAAAACATATTTCTGTGAGAACAGAGTCACTCCTTTAACTGTGCTGCAGAAATGAGCAAAGAAATTACTGACTATAAATGCGTGCCTGTTATTTCTAGAGCTGAGCATGCATATTCATTTTTCATGTTTCTCTGAAGCTTAAAACAGAGTTCAGTCTTTTTCCCAGACTTGGCCTTGTATAACTTGCAGAGATTTGTTGTAGAAATACAAAGATTAGTAGAATGAATTACGGATGGCATTTTATGTATATAAAAGAAACAATATCAAAGGTTAAGAACATCATATGCTGATAACCAAGGACACAGTTAACATCAGTCAAAGGGGTGAACAACAAGGAATCCATTGTTTACAGCAAGATCAGAAGGCCTGAGTTTTCATGGGGCCACAGCATGACAGCACTTAAGTAGAAGACTTGAACTCTGCTAAGAGGAGGATGACAGTAAGGTTGCAGCCACAAAGGTGCCCAAATGAGGACACACAGTCCATAGGTATCAATCTTCCAAAAAGTATATGGAAGAATCTTTAAACAAGATTCTGAAACATAGTGACTAGCTCACAAAGTGAATTAAATTATGTCTAAACCCCATTGTCAGCAAGAGAAATCCAAGAGGCTTAATTAGAAGTTGACAGCTAATGTCCTTTGTCCCTGTGTCATGTATAAGTGAAATTGGCCAGACCACTGGGATGCACACATCTTGGTGCAAGTGAACGTGAGAATACAGAAGAGCAATCTATGAGATAATGAATATAAACCATCAAAATTGGTTTTGTTTAACATAGGTAGCATCTTCTTCCTCCAGCTGGTTTCACACTGATTGTTGCTGTTTTAAATTTTTGCAGTGTCAGGAATACTGTACTAATAGGGTGATTGCCAAAGCAGTTGGTATTTCAAGTGCTATTCTGTTGCATGAAAGTCACTTTGGAGTTTTTTAGGCTTTTAATTAGTTGGATTTTGTAAGAAACCACAACTGCATTTCTTTTTAAATTTATGAAATGCAAATACACTTATGAAGACAAACTTATGTCATTGTTTAACCCCAGCTGACAGCTAAGCCATATGCAGGCTTCTGCTCACTTCTTGCTGCTGGGGTGGGGGAAAGAATCAGAAAGGTAAAATTGAGAAATCTTGTGTGTTGAGATAAAAGCAGTTTAATAGGTAAAGCAAAAGCCGTGCACACAAGCAAAGCAGAACAAGGCATTCATTCCCACCACTTCCCATGGGCATGCAGGTGAAAGCCAGGATCACACACAACAAGGACTTGGGAAAACAAACACCATCACTCCAAATGTTCCCCCTTCCTACTTCTTCCCACGCTTTGTATGCTGAGCAAGAGACCAGACAGTGTGGGATATTCCTGTGGTCAGTTGGGGTCAGCTGTCCTGGCTGTGTCCCCTCCCAGCTTCTTGTGCACCCCCAGCCTGCTCGCTGGTAAGGCAGGGTGAGAGGCAGAAAAGGCCTTATAGACTTACAGAATCTCCTGAGTTGGATGGAATCCATAAGAATCATCACGTCTAGCTTCTGACCCTGCACAGGACAACCCCCCCAAAAAAGGCTTGATTCTGTGTAACCACTGCTCAGCAGTAACTGGTATATCCTTGTGTTATCAACATTGTGTTCAGCACAAATCTAAAATACAGCCCCATAGCAGCTAGTAGAAAGAAAATTACCTCAGCCAAAACCAACAGACTTTTACAAATTTAAATACAACAATTAATGCTTGTTTATGATGGAATGTAAATCTTTACAAGCTCTTTCTCAAGACTTCCTATGTCTGTTTAAACTCCAAAACCCCACCTTAGAAAGGCTGAAAAATGCCTCACGTATCTGCATAAATAGTTGAAATATATACATATTTCCTATAATGGAAGTCAGGAGCTTTTGTCTGAGAAATGCTATATACATTTGGAAATAAATATAGGAAGCATTTGAAGTTAAGTTTTTTAGTCAGAAACTACACAATATGGCAACTAGGAATATTTCCAGATTTTCCCATAAACACTTTTATAGTATTTTTGGCAATGTGTTTGTTTGTTTGTTTTTTAGTTGGTGAGTCTACACAAAAAGGGAAACATCATCTGAGATCTAAAGTTCTACTTCTTATCTCTAAGGGATAAATTTGAATATAAAATATCTTTCTTTGTCTTACTCAAATAGGAAATGAGCAGCAACTGTTGGATTTTAGTAGTCAGGATTAAGGAATGTACTTTAAAGACCAACATACCCTGTAATAAAAGAGAAAGAAATCTGCATCATGGTACGAGAAGTTACTGAGAATTCCTCATAAGAGGTGCCTTTTGTGAGAAACGTCTCCAAATGGCAGCAGCTCTTTCCTTGACTATAGTGGTGTCCCTAAGCCCCTCTTAAATCTTTCTTTGTTGTTGTACATCATGCAGTAGTTCAAATACTCAGTGACAGTTTACCTCTCTTTTAAAGCAGAGGCAGCTACTAACCTTATACAAACTAGTTACAACATGTAGCATGTAACTAGTACAACATTTTACATAGGCAAGTAATCTCCCTAATTTTTTTAGGGACTCCTTGAACATATTACTAATCCTCAGTGGGGATATTGCTGTATCTATAGGGTCATAGGAAGTCAAGTCTGTGACTTGAAATGATATGTTGACAGTGGTGAGGTGACAGCTATCTAGTGGGTGTTTTTAATTTGTATCTGATTAAAAAACATTAATAACTCTAAAGCTAATTTTTTCAGACTGCAATCTCTTCAGCATCATAGTCGTCTGGACATTTAATGGCTGGGACATGTTTCTGTTTTGCAAAACATGAAAACAACACCCCCTCAGTCACTGTTTTTGAGTAATGTCATGAATTAGATATTTATTAAAGTTCTCCTCTTGAGGGCAGCAAGCATTCAGAGCTAAAAGTTGTTCATGTTTCTTAATGGTGTGATAAAGAATATCCTGGATTTGAAATAGACCAGAGTTAGCTTGTCCCTTGGCTCTCATGGTTTAGAGGAAGATTCACTCACAGCTCTATAATTCTTGTACAAAGCCTGAAAATTTAAGTGAAAAACATAGCCTATGAAATCAAGGCTTCACCTTGTATGCCAGCTGAGAAAAGAGCAACCAAGTAGAAATATATAGAATCATAGAATCATCAAGACTGGAAGAGACCTTAAAGATCATCAAGTCCAACTGTCAACCCATCCCTACCATCCATAAGTTCCAGCCTCAGTTCTCTGTTAAACTAGATCAGCCTTTTCCTCCAATGACTTCTTTTTTCACACATGGAGATGGCCTGCTCCTGAATATTAAACAGTTCTTTTTAAAAGTATATCCAGCATTTCCGAACTCATTTGTCCTTCAGGACTGACTCCCAAAGGGCTCTGTCAATCAATGTCTTAACCAGGCCACCGTCTGCCTGGTGGAGTTCCAAAGTGGAAGTTCTGCTGGTGCTTCTCCTTATTTCACCCCTTATAGAAAACACTAACATTTCATGGCCATTATGCCCAAGATGCCCACTGACCACCACATCACCCACTAGTCCTTCTTTGTTCATAAACAAAGGTCTAGCAGGGTACCTCTGCTGGTAGACTCATTCACCAGTTGTGTTAGGAAATTGTCTCCCACACACCCCAGGAACCTCTTAGACTCCTTCCTCTCTGCTGTGTTGTATTCTCAGTAGACATCTTGCAAATGTGTTTCCATGAGTACCAGGGCTAGCAACCATGAAACTTCTGCCAGCCACTTGTAGAATGCTTCATCAGCCTGTTCATCCTGGTTGGGTGGTCTATAACAGACTTCCACCTATGTCACCTTCAGCAGTGACGTATGCCCTGCTGAACTTCTCCCATGATCTTTACCCATAGGCACTCAACCTTGTCATCTTAATCATCATCCATTCCAATGCAATCAAAACACTCTGTAATTTACAGTAATGTACAGTAAAACACTCTGTAATGTACTCCTCTCTTGCTTCACCTCTCTCTTCTCTAAGGCTTATAGCCATCCAACAACAGTCATTGTCAGAAAGTTTAAAATGAGCTTTTAATCATGACTTCATAATAATGGAGCTCGATTGAAGTCACTGTGATAAGCTGAGGTGTCTTCGACATCTCTGACAATTCATGAGCATATTTACACATGCCCAGCCAAGAAGAATGGTTATGAACATAACCTGTCACTATATTCTTTCTACTGTGTCTTTATCATGGACACAGTGCCATATCTCTAAACAGAGAAAAGGAAACAACTGGACAGCAAAAATTATTAGCATATATTGCGGGTTTGCCTATTTATTGCTTGTGTGTCTCCCATGTGGCTTCATTCTTCAGTGAAGTGTCATGCTGCAAAACAATAAAAATTATTGCAATGGTCAGTAAGCTGGTGAAAGGCTTCAGGAAGAATTTCTGCACCTCAACACAACACCTGTCACTGTTACTTCTTGTGCTGGTCAATGTGCTGCACCAACATCATTGTGCAAACTCAACTATTGTTAGCAAATTCAATGCAAATGTAAAGAAATAGTCTTTCTTTCCTCACTCATTTATTAATAAAAGAATACTTTGAACTGATGCACTGAAAATTACTGTGACTTCTGTGTAGTCTTTGAGTGAAGCTAGATAAAAGACAATTAGGCATGTTTAAGTGTAACATTTACTACTGGCAACACTACAAATGCATATTGGTGCATCTCATTTTACCATTGCCTAGATTTTAATAGAAACTCTATGTTTCAGAACTTCTCTTTGCTTTTGACCCAGAATGTATGCCTGACCCAGGAATGACCTGCTTCCCTTGAGTTTACTTCAGGTATTAGAAAACATAATGCCTTCAAACTTGGAGAGTGATGCAGACATCCTGGGAATTATGGAAGGAGTTTGATTCTCCTCTGCTTATTCTTTGGCTTACCTCCAGCTCCCAGGAAAGCTAGATATCATTCTCAGTGTGGTATTTCTGGTTTGTACTAAATCACATTCTCAAGGAGTACTTGCAGTCTTGTAGCAAGAACGTATACTCTGGATGTGTTATCCAAATCCCATAACTCAAATCCCCAAGTAGGTTACATGTATTTGAATTCTTCACTCATTGTGATATTGAAGAGTTCATGATCATACAGAGATAATCAGGGGAAAGGGTCTGAAAGGAATATTGTGTAGGCCAAAGGAATAAAACTCCTTGTGAATGAGGTGAAAGACAGTGGGTGTTGCATTTCCACGCAGGCTTGCGAAGGAGACCAGATCTTGCAGGTTATTCTGTGTGGTGTACAGGGTGAACAGCATCTAGGCTGGGGAGAGAGCTTAGTCTCCATCATATGGAGCCCCCTACTGCCTGTGCCTTGAAGAGACGCCAGAAAACAAGATCAGGATTGGATGAATCATCACTTCATCCTGCATAGGGCTGGACTGGGGAGCCACACTATCCCTTGTCCATACATAGCGCCATACACCCTCTTTTTTTTTTTGAGGAACTCAAGGACTGGATGCTGTTGGTCATTCTTCATTGCAAATTAAGGCTCTGATGTCCCTGGAGCAGTCAGAAGGCCAGGTATTGTGGTAGGTGACTATGCTGGGGAAGCTGGGGAAATCAGTATTTCCTCCAGGAAATCCTTCAGAATGCTGGCCATGGGGCCCCTGTGTGATCCTTGGAAAGGTTTTTTTGTCCCTTTCCTTGTTTAGGTGGATCCTTCTTTTGCTAGAAGAGCAACTTATCTCGGCTAATCAAGATTTTTGTCCCTATGCTTTAACAGGCCCTGAAAACTTAGTTTAAGGAAATGTTGTATGTGCCTGCTTGCTGTAATACATGGCAAACCTCTGCTTTCAGGGATATAAAAACCCTTGAATCTTTGATCATTTTGGCTATATTACCATTTTACATGTTACTGTTGATTAGATTAATAAATTTCATTAAAACATGGCAAAATCAAAATGTTTTCTATACCCATATGAGTATTTTAAATGCTTTCTGGCTTTTTTGCTTACTTCCACTGGTGTTCCATTTTTTGCTCTAACAAAATTCAGAATTATAAAGTATTGATTTTTGCAGATATATGTGTACCTTTTTTATATGGGTATTTCAAGTTGTATTAATGTGCATACAATGTAAATAGAAAATAATAGCATTTGATGCTCAATATAAAAAAAAGTCTCAGATTAGTCATGCAACGTATCTACTAATAATTAACTTTATGGCCACTAGATGTCAATGTTGCTCTGTGTATACGTGACTGAAGGCTCACTCACTGCTCTAAATCGTAGTCCCCTAAAAAAATCTGTGCTGTAACTCCACAGTTTTCTAGCGCTCTGTCCTTAATGCTATACATTGAGTATTCCCCATTTCTCTTAACAATTACACCTAGGAATTTTTAAAGCCATGAAAATACATTATTCAATTACTTTGAAGTCTTAACCATTAGATTTTTACATTAGAAGATAGATATTAATTTTGGAAAAACAAAATAGTTAATCAATTAGTAGATTTTTGCATGGAAGACCTGCTAGGTGGTTTTTCATTCTTTGCTTTGATTAGATGCTCAAAATATTTTACAGTTTAGATATAACTGAAAAGTGAAAAACATGTCTCTTCATATGCCAATTTATTTCCTCTGACTCCAAAATAACCATTAGGGCTAATCAAAAATGCATTAAATAATTTATTTTTTTAAATTAAAAAATACGTTAAATAATTTCAAACTTTTTTCCCATCACACCAATGACATGCCTATTTCTCCTTTCTAGATAACTAGCCCAAAATATCTCTTGGAGTCAGTCTTCTATTTATTCCTGCCCATGAATTAGTGAGGAATACATATATGGTCAGCAAAGTGGAATCATAAAGGGAAATTGCAAATCATTATCAGGTGAAAACCAGTTCAGAATGGGACTTAAAAACTTTATAATCCTCAAAAAATAAAGGAGCTACTTTACATGAGCTTCAAGAGATTGTGAGGCATAGGCATTATATGTTGATTTTTAAGTCAGTGCAGACAGTCCACAGATTTTAAAATATTTTTTGTTATTAGCAAAGGTGAAAATTCAGAGAAGATTAAATTCATGCCTACTGTCTCTTATCCTCCCACTGCACATTACATTGGATAGTCTGACTCCCATCTCCTCAAGTTTCCTATAGATACAGAGGTAGCTGTGCAGTATTCCCAAAGCCAGCTCTGCCCCAGGATGGACAAGCTCCCTGCCCCAGGGAAACTGCTCCAGCCCTGATCATCACTGAACTTGCTGCAGTTTATTGCTGTTTTTCCTGTGTTGGAGAACAGTATCTAGATGTAGCTAGTGAGTGCTGAGCAGAAGGGGACAGCCAATGCCTCCCTGATCTCCTGGCTGTGCTCCAGGGACACAGCCCCATATGCCTTTGGCAGTCTCTGCTGCCAGGGGATGCTCGTGGTTCCTGTTCAAGTAATTGGTTGGGATAAGAAACACAGCATAGGAATAAGTTGTCAGCTCTTTAGATTTTAAGAATTCATAAGTGAGTTCTGCATGGATCTGTGTGAAACATTTACATGCACCTGGAGAAGGGAAGTGGCAAAGTAAGAGTTTTCAGATAATTCCAGATCCTTGAGGGAAATGAAGGAAGAGTGTATCATACATAAATCTTTCAGGGGAATGAGGGCAAAGAAAGAGTATATCTTCTATAAAATGCAGCATTATACATATATGTATATCTACTCAGAAGTGCCATTTTGAAAAGTTCTGGATGCATAGATGAAAACACTAAATCAATGCCTGTCAGAGGTCAAAAACCTAAATATTAAATTGTTAGCAGAAGGTACAGAGAGTGAGGCAGAATGTCATTGTGCCATGGCTGTATGGTTCACTACATACAGTTCTGCTCGCTTCATCTCAGAAAGGGAAGAATAAAATAAAATGTCTCCAGAGAGGAGAAATAAGAAGACTGAAGTGGAAGAAGCTTCAGAGAAGAGCTACAAAGATGATCAAGTTCATGGATTTCTCAGTAAACTGAGATGCTGGAAGTAGCCTGGAAAAGAGAGAAATGGGGATCATAAAGCAGAAGTCTGAACAGATGAGTAGTGTGCTGAAAGTGAATAGGAGTAAGTTCTGCTCTGTATCCCCCAGTACAAAACCTGGCATGCAGCAAATAAAACTGGATGTGTATCTTTGCACACAGAATCCATTTTTATGGCATGTTGTGGCTATTAAAATTTTAAGGGATCAGGGACCTCATGGTTCTTAGTCAAGCAGCATTTATTAATGCTTATAAACCACTGAGTGTACACAGGCCACAAAAATTTGGAGGAGTTTATTGTACAGGTGAAACATCCTATTTGTTCACCTTGTTCTTTCATATTTCCTTGAGCATCCCCCCTTGTTTACTGCCAAGGACAAGGTACTGGGCTAAATGGACCTCCAGTGCAAGCCAGCGTGGCTACTGTTATTTCATTATTAAAAAAAAAAGTATAATATGAAGGAATGAAGAGGGACTTCTGTAAAGAATGCTTCATGCAAATTCAAAAGTTTATTTCTTATCTGACTATTAAAGTCCTTATAAAATGGCATTATAAGGAAAAAATAACGGTAACAAAATTGTGCAATAAAAATCCATATTAAAAGTAGTATCTAAAATAGTGTCATAAAGACAAGTAATTGCTAAACTAATGAAAATTAATTATTATTCCTTAATAGTTTTCAAAATTCTAAATGTGGATCAACTACTAGCTACCTTACAATTAAGATTTTGAGAACAGACTATGTACTAGAACATGGCTTCCAAGGTGGTTTGCAAAACTTCTAATGTAATTTCACTGGTTAACCACAAAAAAAAGAGGGAGTTGGTCTATCAGTTGGAAATGAATCTTTGATCCAGTTCTTCCCTTTTAGTGTTTTGAGTCTGCAGTCAACAAATTTACATATTTTTCTTAGAAGGTTCAATTTGTCCTTTAAAAAGGAATGTTCCACATGTTCACGCTATTTTTGTTCCTTTGTCTTAATTTTTTTGCAGTATTATGTAATCTTTACCTCTGCATGCCCTCACATTTCAGAATTTTTATTGTCTGCTGTCCCAAGGGAGTCACTCCTCTTCAGATTTTTGTGAGATATTATCATTATTGGGTTTTTTGTCTCATAATCAACTTGTATTTCAGTTTTCCCAGATTAAATATAAATCAGCTATCAAATCCTATGTTATTTTATCAACAAAGAACCATTTTTTCTCATGAGAAATACTCATGTTTTCCAGCTTTTGATTTAAGATATATTTTTGTTGTTCATGCCTGTTATAAAACTATGCAAATGTAGAATAGAATAGAATAGAATAGAATAGAATAGAATAGAATAGAATAGAATAGAATAGAATAGAATCAGAGGATCATTAAAGCTGGAAAAGGCCTCCAAGATCCCAAGGCCTGACCTTGGACCAAACTCCACTTTGCCACCTAAACCATAGCACAAAGTGCCATGTCCAGTTGTTTCTTGAACACTTCCAGAATGGTGACTCCACCGCTTTCCTGGACAGTCCATTTTAATGCCTGACAAGCCTTTCAGCAAAGAAATTCTTACTGATGTCCAAACTGGTGTTCTGTCACATTAGCACTGCAAGTAGAAATTACTGTAACAGACTGTGACAGGCTAGTGTTAATGACAGGATAGTAATTGTTGGTGTAACAGGTTAGCTAATGAAAACAGAGGGAAAATACAAGACAATGTGGATCTCATTTTTCTTGCTCTTATGGGAGATGAACACTCGCAGTGCCAGTTTCATTACAGCTTTAATACAAGTTTCAAACTATATTGGCAGTCCCTGGGCTTCAAACAACAAAATATTGGGTTCTGTTTCTGACATGACTGTAAGCCTCTAGTCTGACATCTTGCAAGGAAGGTTACCTTTCATCTCCCTTTGGATAGCCTAAAGTTCCAGGGGTCCCATTGGGGATCTTCCAACCTTGTGTGCTATGAAGTCTGTTCAGTCATGAGTTTGGGATTTTTTTCCTTTCCTGCCTGCAAGAGCAATGCCTAAAATCTCAGCACTCCCCATAGTTTTTCTCAGTCCTGTGACTAAACTCTTTGCAGTCCTACTGTAAATGGCCCACCTTCCCATCTGTGAACAGTATTAAGGGGCCCAAATGAATTGTTTAGATATAGAAAAATGCTCTCCCCATGACAATTTTCAAAATATTCAGAGTAATCAATCACTTCTTTTGGAGACTATGGGAAAAATTATCACCATCACCTATTAGCAGCTCTTCTTCTACTGCCTACCACTACGCTCCAAAAATCTCACAGGATTTCACAATATGTCAACTAATTAGATATTGCCATGTGTCTGAACCAGCCTCTAATCCCTCTCCTTCCTTCTGGCTGATGGCATGTCATCTGCACTCTAATTTGACTAACTGATTGTGTTCTGCCTGATTATATGGCATTAAGGAAAAGTATTAGGAGAAAGAGGACAGTGAGAGAATTAAAGCTGAGACATCTCTTGAAATATGCCTGGAGGAATTGTGGGAACAGTGAAAATCCGTTGAGTGAAGTTATATGTTCCAGGTGATAACCAGGAGTGATAAAGACATTTTTCAAAGACAAAAATGAGAGTTTAAACCACCCATTTTGGAGAAATGGGATTTGGGGTGTTCCTTATGTAGACTGGGTGAGGCTCTGTCAAAGCAAACCTAAAGCATGGATGCACTTTGCCCTGAGCAATCTCAAGAAGCATCTCTCTGCAATTAGTTTTTTTAATGAATGCACTGAGTTGCTGTGGTTAAATTGCCTTGAATTTCAGTTAGGTATTAAAGGCACTGGGCTAGAAGCCAGTCACTATCCACACTCCCAACTTCGTTTTCGCGGGATGGGGTGAACAGCTTTAAAGTCACCACTGCTGACTGAGAGGTCTTGCTTCCTTTTCACTCTGCCTTGTTGCCTTCTCCAGCATGTGTGCTACTCCTGCTGAGCTTTTGGAAACAAATTCGTTTTGCTACAGCAGCACAAAGTAAACAGGAATTTTCTTTTATTGGTTTGTTTGCTTGTTGTTGTTTGAGCTTTGTTCTGTTTTATTATGGGAAGGGAGTAGGACAGAGCAGCAAATCCACAACCTTTCTGGTGGTGAGAAGACATTAATGAGAGCAGCTGTCTGTGAGGGGGGGATGGACCCTTGAAGTCCAGTGAGACATAGTTGTTGCTGAGTGTGTTTAAATGGCAGATGCTGACTGGGAGCACTGAGAGCTACAGCTCCCAAACCCCCATGGAAAGAGGAAAGAGAGTTTCTGTCATGTGGGTACACCGATGGCATTTCCCAGGCTTATGTCAGAAAAGCTTGCCTCTGTGATGGAGTCCTGTGCCAAAGTTCATTAAACACCTTGTTTAAACTTGTCAAGTGGAACAAGACCCTGAGGATATAGTGGTCAAAAAAACTATGTTGACATTTAAGACCCTCATCCTTTTGGACCCAAGCCTGTCTGGCACCTGCAACAACCCAACATGACTTGAAGGCTTAGGGTTTTAAATAGCTTTGGGGATTGTTAAAGGGGAAAGCCCAGGCCCCTGCAGCCCTCCAGCATGGGCATGGGCTTTGCCTTTCCTGCAGCATTAAGGGTATGTGCTTGGTGGCCTCAGCTGGGTTTGCTGGGCATCCTATCCACACTAGAGGAAGGGTCACATGGACACAGAGCAGACCAGTCCACCCAAGCCTTCCTGGGGAATAGCCCAATGCAAACTGCATCTTGTGGCGCTGTGTGCTGGTTTGGGCTGGGATAGTATTCTTCACAGTATCTGGTATGGGCTGGTTTTGCTTTGTCCTGGAAACAGTATTGACAACTCAGGGATGTTTCAGCTGTTGCTGAGCAGCGCTTGCACAGAGTCAAGGCCTTTTCTGCCTCTCACCCCACCAGGGAGTAGCTTGGGGGATGCCCATGGAGTTTGGATGGGACACATCCAGGACAGCTGACCCCATCTGACCACAGGGATATCCCATTCCATAGGACATTGTGCCCAGGATATAAAACTGGGGCAAGAAGAAAATGGGGAAGTTTGGAGTGATGGTGTTTGTCTTTCCAAGACACATTGCACATGATGAAGCCCATCTTTCCTGGGTATGGCTGAACACCTGCCTGCCCATGCAATGGACAATGAATGGATTTCTTGTTTTGCTTTGCTTGTGTGGGTGACTTTTCTTTTCCCTATTAAACTTAACTATTTCTCACTTCTACTCTTTTGATTGTCTCCCCCTTCCCTCTGTGGGAGAGTGAGCAGCAGCTGCATGGGGCTGAACTGCTCACTGAGGTTAAACCATGACAAGACTGAAATGAAACGTGGGCTGAGGTTCACTGTAGACAGCTTGGACTAAATCAAAGAGGAGACAGCAAAGCAGCAATCTGGTTTGCCCAGCAATCTGCTTTGCCAGCAGTGGAAAGGAGTGACTGCTTGTCATAGCTCTTTATGTTCACAAGGAAATGGTGGAGACCAGCTGTTTGTTACCCTAAGCCTTTCCCTGGACATTTACAGACCCTTAGCTAAACATGTCTTGTAAACACCAGCAGCACTTGCTCAACTTCTTCCTCTCCTGCTCTCATTATCCACATCACAGCAATGATCCTTGTGTCCCAGCAAGGTCTGCCTCATTTTTTGGTTCAGGCACCTGCAGATCAATGCTGTCCCTGTGTTTCTGGACCTTGCTAAATTGCTACTATCTAACTCACAGCTGACCTGGTCTCCAGACCTGTGACAGATAAGAAAAGCCAAGTTTTATGTTTTTAAGAGCTAAGTATGGAACAGCTTTAAATTATTAAACTGTTACATGCTATTAGTGGGTTAATCTAGGAGACATGGCAAGGACAGATTAATAAAACTAAAGTTTTAGCTGAAGTTTTCAGTACCTACTTAGAGAGAGATGTTCTTGCTTAACCAAGCATGGCTGCAAAGCCAAACTTACATCTCTCCACTACGGACTCTGAACTCATTGCAGATCCCTGCTCTTCAGAAGGTGTGAACCTGAGCTGCAGGGAATGTAGTGTGTGCCATCTCTGAACTGCAATTAGGGGGATTCATATGTTTTATGGTGTGCTTCTGCTGAAGCCATGAGCAAAATAAATGACTGAATGAATAAAGTCTCTTTATGTCAGCGGAGACCAAATTATCTAGCAAATTAACAATAAATACCTTGTTAAATTACATCTTATTTTCTTCAAATAGCCACAAGGAGTGTGAACATTCAGTAGCAAGCTGATTGTATAAAAACAAAGACATCTTAGACAGACACCAAATATTACAAACAAGGTATCATTTAACATCCTGATAAGGATATAACTCAGATAAGAGTATATGAATATGATTCAGACTTTACATAAGCATTCTCTTTGCTCTTTAAAGGAAATCAAAGGCATGTCTCAAAGCAAAGTGAGGCTTCAAGTCATTTTTTCTGTACTAATAAAATTGGATTTTATTATGAAAGATGTTTGTATCTTTCTATATAGTACCTGCTTCCTCTCAATGAGATACAACTTACTGCTCACAATATTACATTGCCCATAGCTGTTTTTTCTTCTCCCCTATGGATATACACATACAAGTATGCATGCTTTCCTAGCTAACATGGAGACACTCTCATCCAGTGCTTTCACACATCCTCAAGGGCTTTTTCAACTAATGGAACATGCTGCATCCTTAGGCTGAGATGAAATATTCAACACCTCATAGAGGTTATGCAATACTTTTTTTTTATATGTAATTAAACTACTCTGGTTTACATGGATTAAAAAATTCATAAACAGTTCACTCAGTTAAATTTACTAGTACAATTGAGTCAGTCCCTGCAAACACTCTATAACTTTCTCATAGTGGCAGGTAACCCTTTTTTTTTCCTTTCCTCCAGAATAACATGAAGGTCCTGATGTGAAAGTTGTCATCCTTTTGCACCTTTTTTTTCCTTATTACAGAAGCAACAGTGTCTGAAGCAAGTTGTCTGTAAACAGTAATCCAACTGATTTACTGTAGGCCTTGTTCCCTCATCTGCTTTGCCCCCACATGTCCTAGCTCTCATTCCCCAGGGCTCAATGTTCATTTGCCAGAGGCAACACTACTGTTAACTCTCTGTCTGAAGGTTGGCTCCCAAGCTATCACCAAATCAGGTGTATTGCAGCAGAATTTTGCCAGACTTTTTTGAGTGGGAACATTAAGCCCCTTTCCAGAACCACCAATTTTCATATGGTTTACAATACTTCTCTTATTTATTCAGGTTTTGCTAAAAATGTCCCATGGGTTCGATGGTTTTTGGTGGTAGTTTGACATATATGGATGCACAAGCAGGTAGGCAGAAAAACTGTAAATTCTTTTTTGTCTTCAGAAAGCCAACCTAGGAAAGAGAAGGGATACAAAATCCTATTCAGGCCAAGCTCCAGCTAAGAGGGCATAGGAATAGAAATCCCACTGTGGAGGACCACTCTATTGTGGACAGATGATTCTGTACTTGTACAAATGCTTTTCTTGTTCCAGTTACTGGTAGAAATAGGATACAGGCTAACTGATTCTATGGGCTGATCAAAAGGGACAGAAATATTTCCATTTCTTATACAATATAAAGATTAAAAAAAAAAAAAGGAAAGAGGAAATAGGAAATAGTTCTCCAAGCAGCAGTACTATTGGGTTCTGGTCCCTGGTGTCTGATATATTTAAGACTTCACCTGGTCTTTTATAATGAATTAAGATTGGCTGGTAGCTTCAAAAATTATTAGACATTGAACAAACGGAGAGGTGATCACAGAGGTGGATAGGCAAGACAAAAATACCTCTCCTCTCCAATCTACACCTAATCAAAGTTTAATTAAAGTTTCTCATGAAAGTCACCTGGATGAGAATCCTGATTTATGCTCCCATGATTTAATCATATCATCATCTGACTTTCTGACTGAGAAATTTAACTATCATTATAAGTATAGAGTGATCCCACTAAGTTTCTTGCCTAAGCATCAAAAAGTCCTCAGGTACTGGTTTTCCAAGCTGAGATTAATATTTTAGAAATAAGTATGTCATGGATTTTATTTCCTCCCCTATGATGATTTTTCCCCCATTACTAAGTTATATGAATGAATATGTTCTGTTCATAAAGAGTGACCACACAAAACAATTCATGTCAGAGACAAATCCTGAATTCAGTTACCAGAAGCTGCCTCACTTTTCTTTTTCTTTCAACTTTTCCTCTTCAGCTATATTTCAGCTATATATATCAGAATAATGTTTATTTAAAGTCCTTAGTGACTTTGTACTGAGTAAGAGTGATTGAAAGGTTGTTCTGGACGAGGGAGAGAGAGGGAGCAAGTCCATGCAGGGCTCTTCCTGGACCTCAATAACAAGGGCCTGACAACAGAAGTATCAATAATATAATTGCTTTAATAAGACAGACTAGAAAGAAATATATGTATTGAGTAGATGTTATATTCTTTCAGATGGAGGGCACAGGTGTTCATACAGCATCTGATCTAAGACTGAATGGAATTTCCCCATCATCCTTTGCAGAACTGATCATGTCTGTGGAGGGAAGGTCTCCCTTTTCAGCCATTTGAGCAATTGTATAATACAATAATTGCGCTGTATACAAGAAAACGACTGTATTCCTACAGGATGCTCACACATTAACTTCTCTTCACCCTTTTTTTTCAGATGAAGTCAAGGCCAGGCAGGTGCTGCGATTAGCAGAGTCAGGTGGGAGCTGCCTGCAGGCTCCCCTGGTACCATGAGCTGGTGGAGCTCATCTTGCAGTCAATAGACATAGATGGCACAACAGGACCTGGAGGCCATGCTGGACATTCAGCCCAGTGCATAGTGGCCTGTGCCTGCTCAGTGTTGTGTGCCTACTCACCTGTGGTGTGGCTCAGTCCCTCCTCAATGAGCAGGGATCACGCTCTCCTAATCATGATCAATGCACACCACCCCTTGATCCATGTAGAGTTTACCTTTCCCAAAGCTATATTATAAATTGTATATCATATTAATAACACGGGGGTTTTTCAAGCCCTAAGTATGGTCCCTAACAGAGAAGATGAGACCTATCCAGGGTCTGTGAATCCTTGAACGCAAAGTCTTCAGCAAAGCTCCTTTTACAGATGTGTGTCTTTTAAGATTTTCCTCTGCACCTTCCATTTAAAAATAAATTGGTACATATGAAGTGTGCATGAATCATTTAAAAATGTCACCAGGGAGTTACATTAAAGGGTAATGTAATACCCTGTAGAAATTAGAAATAAATCTCCTAGCACAGAAAACTGCTGTACTGCAGAACAGCAATTACAAGCAAACAAAGGGAAACAATAAGATTCTTGAATATTCTGGCTGTATCTCCAAACCTAATTAGTTCAGCCTCGAACAACATCAAAGAGTGCTTCATTAATGAACCTCTGAATCATCTGTGCTCATCTGTGACTGATAACCATGACTCAGTTTTACCAGTGACAAGGATGAGGTGGTTTGGTAATAAAGGCATTAAATTGCCCACTATCTCCAAATTCTGCCATGAACTTGCACGGACAGGCTGTCATTTCTGCATCTCAGTTCTTCAGTGAAAGGCAGTGCTCCTCAATACTGTGACATTTATATTTCTCACAGAATGGATCATGCATTGCAATGAGCCTTGAGCCCAGCAGAGTCTCCTAGGTAGTTCTGGAGCACTTGAGAATGAAGAGAAAGCATTCATAGATGGGGGTCCTCAAATACAGAATGATCTAATGTTCCAGATATTTCACAAGGAAGAGATTTTGGAAACATCAAAGTCGTAGCAGTAGGAAAAACAGGAACATGGTTTTAAGGAAATTATATTTAGGAGTTCATAGGAGAAGAATAAAGGGGAGGAAATAGTGAGCAGACCTAAGTTTAAATGAAGAGAGAAAAGACTGGGGCAACTCGGGGAAAGAAAATAAAGTTGCTATCAAATTATGTGGAGGGAGATTAATGAGAAAAGTGAACAGAGTTATTCTGTTATTCTGTTATTCTGAACAGAGTTATTTCTGTTCAAGGAAATCAGAGAAAGCTGTTTAATGAAAAGAGGAAAAAACTACCTCCAATAGTTAATTAACACAGTACTGCTACTGTAAGATACTACGTAAAACTAATAACGACAGATGCAATTGTATTTAGAATTATACTGATGACAAAAGTACATTTTAGCTGCTTCTTTTCTTGCAGAGACACATCAATAATGCATGCTTTAATTACATTCAACTACAGAACCTATGTATTAGAGTGGTGACACTTTGGTGATGGATAGAGACATCCAACAATTTGTCATTTTGCAGTGTACAGTACAGGGACAAGCCTAACTTACCTGTGTAGAGCTGTAAGTGCCATTCTCAAAAAGAAAACTGGAATGAATGTATTAAAAAGTGCATTCTATTGAATATTAGGAAGTCCCTAACATAAATACTGGGATGAATTCTGGCCTTCTCATGTAACCAAGACATACATTAGATGTATCTGAAGTACAAACAGTGCAAAGAGTGACAAAACAGAAAAAAGAGATGATGTTTCTATGACAAAAAAATGTTGCAAAATCAAAGATCTGCTAACCTGAAAATTAGCAAAAATAATGAAAATATAACACTTCAGGAAAAAGTTATTATAGTCTCAGGAATTTAGATACTCTAAACAGGTTTATCTAATTTTTCTAATGCTCTTGTAAGTTCATAATGAAAAACAAAGCTGAAGATGTTTTTATATCATGTATTTTCAAGTGACATCAAAAATTCTGCACAGGTTTTGTTGCATATTGCCATATACCCCTTACAGTGCTCTACTGCTAACATACTTTCCACAATACAATAATGTTAAGATTGCCTGCCTGAGAAGCTGTCAGACATAATCCTGTTTACTCTAGCATGTCATAAAATCCAAGTATAACAAACTTTTCTGTCAGTTTTAGATTTTGAATATAGCTGGATCTGACATCAGCTCCCTATATAACAAACTTTGACTGTCAGTTTAGATATTTTAAAATTTATTTGTTGTGAAACTAAATTGAGATAGCAATGTTGGCTTTTCATTTCTTTTAAGTATGAAGTCTAAGGTTAAAATTTCTTCAACCACAAGTACTCTAACTGGAGAGCAGTAACTGATTGCTCTTTAACACCTGAAACAAATCTGTGTGGTGTATTGCTTTCCTTTTTTTTTTTTTTTTTTTNCTTGACTGTAGAGGAAGATGTGCTTTTCAGATTTTACTTCTGGTGAGAAAGACGTTTATTTAAATGTGAAATACTGAAGATGGACTGTATGGGCTATGTCAGAGACATTTGGTAGGAGAATTTCCAAGATTGTCTTCAGGACATGATGACATGCAGCTTGTGTTGGCCTGAAGATTGTCTTGTGTGGAGGTAGGAGTGTTGAAGAGTGGCTGCTTTTGTACAGTTGGGCATCTGGTCTCTTGCCCTCCCTCAAGTCCTCACAACAATTTCATATTGTGGACCTTCCCACACCCACGTGTTGTCCTCATGGACTTCTGGGGTCTGATGTAACTCAGGGGCCACCACACCCTCATGCACAGAATCCCTTTAAAGTGGCCAAAGGGCAAGATGCAACTTTTCCATTTCTAGGTACTAGGGATGTTAATTCAAGGGTAAACTGCCAGGAGGGACTCCTTCCCTTCCCTGCTGCACAGATATTTTGATGCTGGACAACCCAGACCTCTACAGCGGTCAGGGCCTCACTCATGATGGACATTGTCAAATGTGTCAGAAACATTGTTCAGAGAGGGCTTCATGACATGGAATGGCCACACTAAGGACAGTCAGCACATGATACTTTCAGACTTCCCTACTTCTGCCATGCACTAACCCCCTTGGAAACCCCCCAGATTTCTGACAGACTCCTCTAGTCCTACAGCCCAGCTTCCATATGTGCTTCAATCCTTGCAGAGTCCAAGTCATAGAAGTCAAGGCCTCTCTTCATATGGGGAAAGCTCCATGGGGGTGCTTCATATGGCATCAGAGAGACCCCATGACAAAGTGGCAGTATGAACAGTGCCCCTAATTACTGATCACTCAAGGTTTTCCCACTCCCCTTCTGGGGTGTCTTCAAAGCCCTCCACACCTCCTAGCTTCCAGCTGAGTGAAACCTTTGCAGGCATTGTGGAATAGTGCACATCCCTGATGGAGCCTGTGGTGCTGT
Organism: Peucedramus taeniatus; assembly: GCA_013400575.1. Taxonomy (NCBI): domain Eukaryota; kingdom Metazoa; phylum Chordata; class Aves; order Passeriformes; family Fringillidae; genus Peucedramus; species Peucedramus taeniatus. The sequence continues at coordinate 33,260 of WBNO01033409.1, forward strand.
TTGTGCAAGGAAGCTCTCCTATCAGTTCAGAGGCTTCTGTGTCCATAAGTGCTCACAGTGTGCCAAATTCTAGTTCCTTTTAGACACATGTAAGCTGCTAAATCTACAAAACTTCTGTGCACAAAGTGATGTTTGGAGAAGAAACTACTTCAGAGTGTTAGCTTTCAGACAGCTTTTTAAGGTACACATTTCCTGACTCCTGCAACCTACTTCCCACCTTTGTTGCTGCATTTCTGAGAGATACCTCTAGGCTATCTCCTGAAGTCAAGTGTGGAAAGACTGCAGAAAACTGAGCCAGATTTATTGGATATGCCCCTTCTACCATTGAGATGTCCCAGACCAGTCAGTGCAGTAGAAGGGACCACAGGAGACATTGTAAATCTTAGGCTCAGTTACTTGTTTGTAAGGCCAAGACTTTTGACACCAGTGAAGCAAACATGAAAACTCTCTGTTGGAAGCTATCCATACAAAGGAAACTTCTAGTGCTGAAGAGATCTTAAGGAAGTTGGTTTATGTCAGTCCTGTTAGTCTCTTCCAGGGAACTGGATATCTAGTATTTAGTTTTACTTTACTTCACTTCCCAAATAAAATTGTCTAATAGTCAAGTTTCTCCTCCTTTCATTCCCAGACTGCAAGAATTGGACACATATGTGGCTTTTTCCCCTCTATCACAGCACTGTAACATCTTATTTTATACTTCTGCTCTCATCTTTCCTTGAAAGTCCATTCATGTGGGCTTTTGTTTTTGTTGAACATCCTCAATCTCTCCCTTCTACAAGTCTGAGCTCAGAGAACTTGAAGCATTTATCATCATGTGAGATCACACTGGAGTGATGTGAGGTGTTACCACTGAATAATGTTTCATTCTCAGTAATCCATCATATGAAGTCAGACACTGCAAGCACCACAAGTTTTGTGTGGCAGCAATAAAGTTCTGCAGTGGCAGAAAAATAAGATTAAAGTATTGTATAGTAAATCTTGTAATTCTTTATTCGTCCTTAACTTTGAATACTAGATGCACTCCTCTCCCCACATTGAGCTAGTGAAGAAAGAGAGGTGACTTTTTGTGAATGAAAAGGAACATGTGGGTGACTAAAATCTTCTACTTCTTTTTCCTGTCAATAACATTCCAGATAGAATACAAATTTAACAAGGCCAGAATTTTTGGTGAGTGAGACATGGTAGTAGATGCATGGAAGTACAGTGAATTAGTGGGGGAAAATGACTGATCAGCTCAAGCTATTTCATGTGGAGTGGAAGTCCACTAGAACAGACAAATGCTAAAAGGGATGGGTGTGTTCTGTCCTATATGACTCCTTCCCGGGAACAAAAAGTACAATTAGGACAAAAAGTGCTCTTCTCAGGAAGGCAGAATAGTCATTCAGTGTTCAAGTGAGCAGGAAAAAAATGTGTTTTGTAAAGATTGTTTCGTTCTCTGCAGCTCTTGTGGTGCAGCATCACTTGTTAATATTTGCTCTGTCATTTAAGTCTAAGACAAATATCTTAATTAAAATATTATTCTCACTGAAGTTTAAACATAGAACCAAAGAAAGGTAAAAACCATCTCATGACATGACTGCTTTGATATTAAAAAAAATATTACTTGGAGAATTAAAAGCTATATGAAAAATACAATTTGAAGCAAAGAAATTTGAAGTAAACACATAAACCATCTTTTACAAGAGCCAGAATTACCAATATCCTTCAGATTTAAAAGGATAAATTGCTCTCCACAGCAATACAACCTGCAAATACCATGGCTCCTATCCACTAGGCAAGAACCCATGGAGTCATTATTGGACTGGAAGGCTGGAGTGATAGGGAGACATGTTCCTTAATGAAATCCAAGAAAATCACTAAGCAGAGGGAAGAGTATAGAAGGAAACACAGTAGGTGGATGGCCCAACAGTAGTTGCTGTTTTTGCTTCCTTCCATAGTCAGTGGGGAGAGGAGGAGGGTCCTGCCAGGCCAGCTGAGATCAGGAACCTGCCATGTATCCTGCATTGTCCACAACTTCCAAAAGGGGGAGAAAGGCAAAGAAATGAACAAAGCCAGAAAATGGATGGAGAGCAGCAGAGAGGGAGTACAAGCCAGAAGGGCTCTTGAATGAGAAGACCCACAGTTACACAGCAACTTGGTTTTGCTTCTCTCAATAGCAGAGAGCAGAGTTAATGCTTTATATTGCAAGAGATAGGATCCAGTCGAGGATCTCAGATCTCATGTTAACTGCAGTTTGGAGCAGAATTGAATTAATGTTTCAAGTGAAACAATTGTAAGAAGAAAATGTTCAGTGAGAGAGACTAGAGACTGTAAACTTGGAAAAAACAAAATAAGGAAAAATGTCATGAAATTTTGCTGGTGGAGATGTAAAGAAAAGGATGGATTTTGAAGGATGTTGAAAAAGTAAAGTTGACCATGAGAAGCCTAAGACAGGTCAGAGAACTGCATAGCTGGAAATTTGAATTACTGGAAATACATCTGAAATGCCTGTGACAATTACATAAAAGAGGGACAGGGAGAAAGAACATTCAATTTTAGTTGTATTAGGGAAGTACAGGCCTAAACAATATTCCCATGTCTTCATCAAGAGGGTCACAGATTATGACAAACCATGTACCTAATGCAGGCTTTTATCTTGCACTTAAAATTTAGGCATAGGGCCTCCTCCTGAAGGCTTTTAAAAGTAATCTCTTCACTCCACTAGATATACAGAAGACATACAATTTAGAAGAACTGATGAGCTAGGAACAAAAAATTGAGGCAAAAATCTGTTTTTTGAGTTACTCAGTCTAGATCTGTGCACCTCCTCCTGCTTCCCTTCCCCCAGTATTTGAGCAGAGGAGTAGACATAGGTCTATGAAGCAGGATTCCACAAAAGAAGGAGAATTAAAAATATGTACCAGGAATATGTTGACTGAGGAATAGAAAGACTGAGAGCAGACAGGATATGACTTTGAGGAGTGGTGAAACAGGGAGAAGCTGATGAAAAGAGTCAGTGACAAAAGCAGAAGAGATACTTTTGTACCTCAGTTACTCAGAAGGATGACAATGCCTTCAAAAACAAGTAAAAATTGGACTACAGTAGAGCTTAGCAGAGGATCCCAATTTTTTTGTGCCCTGGATATATCAGTTAAGCAAGGAATGGTTGTAACTTCATCATTCAACCGTTAAAGACAGGTTTGAGTCACATAAACGCAGATCCAGTTCTAAATTTCCCTTGCCCACTTTGAACGGTATTTCCATGTGGATTTGATTCCACTAATACTTTTAGTGGATCTCCAGTGCATATTGATATCTGGAGATAGTCCTAATTTTTAATGTCATTTTGATTCACATTTAATGCTTATTAAAGAAGAGGATGTATAGAATTCATTTGAATTGGAACTTATTTTGTCAATGTAAGATAGATCACAGTAAAATTAGATCAGTTTATGCATACATTTGTCAATACTATGAAGATAAATGAAAGCTGATCATATAGATTAGAGAGTAAAATTTGATTGCAGTTCTGTAGAAAACAAAGCTATTCTTCTGCAAGGCATCAAAGACAACTTCTCTAAGAACTGTTCTTTAAAGAAAGCAAATTTTTTTATTTCACAAAAAAACCTGTTTAAAGGCTAATGCATCAGAGATGGTTCCTGTGGAAGTGCAGTTTGGTTAAAATCTGTAGGGAAAGTCAGTCAACCATGTTTTCACAGCAGTTTTCACTATTCACTACTGTTATGGTGAACTGCAAAGTAGCAGTGTATAATCACATCCTGCTCTGACGTAAAAATGGGATCTTTTAATTTAAAATAGCAGTTCTCACACTGCCTTCTCACCAGCAGAATATTTTAAGCAGTACTGCATATCATGGTTCTCTATGCTATAATCTGTAATACTAAAATTCAAAAGAAGATTGATTCACATGCCTCAGCTATGAAGTACCTATCCTGTTGCTGATTATTTTACTCTAAAATCTTGATCTCCAGAGGAACATTGTCATAAGAAATTAGGTGTGATAGCTTTGAAATAGTATTTTATCAGTGGAAGCCTTTTTAGATTCAACCTGAAGAAAATACATGAGATCACCACACTTTTCAAAAAACCTCCTAAGTCTATCCCATTTGTGTTCACTTAAAATCAGTGGGAAGTAACTAAATGACACATCAATTTTTAATCAAAAATATTTTAGCTAAATATATTTCTTTGGGAAGCTACAACAAAATGAATTATACAGTTCTTTCACTGTACAACTCAAAAGAGAATACTTAATAACACCATGCAGCATGAATTGTGCTTGCATAGCGATTTTCACAGGATGTCTTAAGGAAAACTACACATAAAGAGTAAAAACCCACAAATTTAGATCATTGAGTGGAAGCCGAGGAGAACAAATAAAATTTAGGACTGGATTTATAATCAGAAATTGAATCAACAGAACAAACCTCAGTAGGCAATATGCTCCAGATGTGAGAAATAGTACCCCAGCAAATCTCTAGCTTCCAACAAATGTTATCATACCATTAAAACAGCTGAAAAAAATAGCACAGTTATTACCATAGTGACATTCTGCCACATATGTGAACAAAAGGCAGTGGGTTGTGCTAGGTTAAAATAGCACAAAAGATGAAAAGTAATATAGTGCTTTTTATAACAGACGTACTGGCTGAAAAATGGAATGATGAACAAGAAGATACTAAACTGTGGCAATCTGTGTTGGTTAACATGTGTGTGGAGGTCCTTGTAACATGTGTGTGGAGGTCCTTGTAACAGACCAAAAACTGACTAGTTTTTGCTTTTGGGATTGCTTTGCTTGCCCAAAGCAATCCCAAAAGGAGTAAAGTTTTTGGACCTGTTGGTGTTTATTATCTGGTGATAAATTAAACCCGAGTTTTAATCTCAGCAAGCTTCTGAGACAGTGACTTCACAAGTGGATCCATGGTTTTCTAGCAAATTCATACACTGGTGTCATATAAATTTAATGGTTTCACTAACAAATAACTAAGCAGTCTGTCATAAGTAATAGAGTTGTCACCCAGAAAATTTTGAACTCTCCCAATGCTCAGTAATTAAAAAAAAAATTCTTTAATCAAAACTTTTAAGCCTTTGAACACAGTTAGGAAGTATGCATCAGAAGCCACATGTGGTATGACATACACCTCTAACAGTACTTCAATCACATTGTGACTATGACAAATATTCTCTCTTCCTTTGCCAGCAACCTGTAGCTGAGCTTTTCTAAGCTGGCACTTTCTTCACTGCCTCCTGCACGAGGCTCAGATACATGACCAGATTGCTGCAGGGTACAATGCAAGTCCATGTCAGCTGAGAACCAAGAGACACTGGTGCACACATTCCTAGACCATGGCAATGTGCAGGAAGCCACTTGCTGCCATCCTTCCTCACAGTGAGCTGCATGGAATGCCATTGCATCACACTTGTCTTGAGCTGGGGCACGTTTGTCAGCTCAGCCTTGCGGCTGCTGCAGTGGCTGTGTCTGAGCTCGGGCACTGACACTTCCACACTTGCTACTAGTCTGAGCTGATGTTTCTGTCACTTCCCCAGTTAATGTCACAGAGCACTCAGGACATCAGTCATTGTTCTGACATTGTATCTAGTCAGAAAAATCACAGATGTTAAAGTTGAGGAAACTTATCAGCAAACTACTTAATTACTCTCCAAAGCCCAAGAGTTGCTATTAGGGGAAAAATATCCCCACCAAACCCACAAAACTCTAGAAATTTCTATGGATGGAAAAAGAAAAGAGAAAAAAACTCCTTTTCCTTTGAGGCTGAATGAGACTGGAAAGCTGAAGGGGCAGGAGTTTTGTAGTGTTCTATCATTAATTTGGGGGGCCATGCTTTTGCCTCCTTACAGCCTGATGGGTGATATTAAATGGCTAAGGTAGGATGGTATCACATGAAAAATGGGTAATTCTATTTGCCTATCTAGGTCTGATACATTTTCCTTTGGAAGAGTGGCTTGCACAAAATCATGGAATATCAATGTTTAAAGGAGAACAATTGAAGTTCTACTGAATCTGTGGTTACTTTTTGCTGTGGTTAAACATAATGTCAAAATATAAATGCAGTTGATTTACTAAAAGGGGAAAGAACATATAAGACAGCATATTGAAATTTACATCGACATGTCAATAAATCAGAGAAGAAAAGTGAGACTTTGTGATTTTATCAGAAGAAAAACAAAAGTAATCTATTAATTTTGCATGCAGTAACACACAAGCATATATTAATTTAAACATCAAATGCTGCTATCTTGGGAGACACAGCTTGTTTCAGATAAAACAATCTGCCTTGCTGTCTCCAATGTGTGGTAATGCACAGCTAATGTGTGATTCCTTAGGGAATACAGAATCTGAATTCATCCATCTCCCCAGGGCTGACACTTTGGCAGATGATGAAATGTACATTACTTAATCAACAAGACTTTTGCAGTCTCTAAATGGGTGAACATTGGAAGGCTTACCATGGCTAGGTCCTCACCTTGCATAAGCATGAATGATTGAGCAATAGTAAGTCAATAAAATCGGTTACAGAGGTTTTGTTTTGGTTTGGTTGGGTTTTTTTGTTTGTTTGTTTGGTTTTGGGGGCTTTTTTGGGGGGGTTTTTGAGTAGGTTTTTTTGTGTTTTTTTTGGTATGGGCTTTTTTTTAATTTCAAACATGAAATTTTTTGGGTGAAATTAGGAAGAAGAACTGCAGGTTTCCTTATTGACGTGTTGTATTATTTTGACAATTTACCTACAGCTAAATGCACAAACATAATATTATGAAAGGTTGTTGACTAATAGCAGCCAATTTACTGCACAGTTAACCTGCCAAAGTCATTCTTTTACCATGGCATTTTATTAAATAATTATAAAATTGATCACAAAAAGAATAATAATACAGCATAATACTGATAATTAGCACTTTGTGAGAAACCAAAGTGTTTAAGATGTTTGTTTCTTGTGAAGCATCTTTTCTGATTTACTTGTGGAGTTATACAGCACAGTAATGATGCTTCAGAAATCTGTTTCATTCTTTCATTGAAAAATGAGGATTTAATTTTTAGAGGAGAGTACTGAGAGATGAAAGGCCTGGATATTTGGGGAAATTTCTTCATATCTCAAAGTCTTGATGCCACCCATTTCCTCAGTAATCTTTGCAAAGTGCCAACTACATGAAATTAAACACTGACAAAAATACTGTTCTTAAAAAAATTTCCGTATGTCTGATACTTACATAGTTGATTCACCATTAGCTGGGGATTAAAAAAAAACCTGAATGACTTTCTGCTGTGTGAATTTTCTTCCAGACTTCCTCTTTTTCCTCACACATTTAACAAATGTTACAGTAGCAGGATTTATAAGTTCATTAACAGAGGGTTTAATTGTGCCTTCATTATAACTAGTAAGAAAACTTCTGGAAAAGTTGGGCCAGCTTAGTATAATTTTGCAGTTTCTGTATTAAGGCACATAAGTTACATGAGCTTAAACACTCAATTAAATGTTATCAGTATTATTAATGTTGAAACTGAAACCTGAGTTGATATCATCTCCATTTCATTCCAGAAGGGACCTTTAATCCTGAGACCCCTCCCAAAGCAAGAAGAATGTCAGTTCTTAATTAACGCACAGGAATGCTACAAGTCTCCAGTATTTCGTAAAATACTTTGAAAATATCAGAAGTTTAATGCTAAATTAATGCTAACAGTGCTTATTACAATAATTATTAACTGTTTACAGTTGTAATCAGGTTGCTAAATGCCCTGCTCATTGCAAAGAGGCCGGAAAAAGTTCAATTTGTTGCATAATCAGCTATCTGCTCTTCAGTACACAAGCTAAATATAGTAGAAGATGTCAGCTACTAAATATGTAAGACTTGACGAAACAGCTCCTCTCTAACCTCAATTCTTCCAAACAAGTGTTATCAAATTCTGCAGAATTTTAACTTTATTTAAATATCAGTATGGAAATAAACAGGCTCAAGCTTGTGTAATTTAGATGAAAACCCTCTTTACATGAAGTAGGAATGACCAGAGCAATGCTGTCTTCCTTGAGGTTACAGGCACACAGCTGCCTGTGCTTCTGTTGCAGCTTCCAGCTTTCCCAAGTGTTATGGTTGGATGAGGTCCTTGACTCTTATATCTGTCCTAGATGTCTATTTTAGAATAGATGAATTGGGGCTGCCAGGATTGCTGTGGACAGTGGCAATGCTGGGATCCCTGGGGACAACTGAGCAACTAAGAAAACTTGGGTCAGAATCATCCTCCATAAGCTTGGAGGAGCTTTGAAAAAGAGTCACAGTCTGGAACTATTTACAGCAGCAGGAAATACAAAATAGGATGAGAAGAGAAAGACAAGCTGTGGCTTCCGGCTGAACAATAAATAGTTTTTCATTTCCAAAACCAAAGGTGGGAGAAGCAGAAAGAGAACACTCCATCTGGCTTGGAGCAGTTGGGAGAGCTGACAGGAAAGAAGGACTTTCTGTTATTTATCAGACTTACTGAAAAATGCAAATGAAGGGTTTCTCCAGCAGTGACAAAAGCCAACAGCTTCTTAAGAATCCATGTGTTACATGTGAAGGAGGGGAGACCTGATATTCCCTCAGACCAATGAGAGCTTTTATTTTGAATCAGTTTTATACAAAGTGAGAAAAATGAGAAAATTTTAGTCTAGTCCACGGAGCTGGCAGATGTGAACGGATTATTAACCTTTTGTTTATTTGTTTGCACAGGTTTGGATTTGCCTACTATGAATTCAGATTCAACATAGCATCCTCATTCTTCTTGGAGAATGACATTAAAGTGTCAGATGACACCTGCAAATGAAGGTGAATATTTTTGGAATTGCTCATGTTTCTTTGCCCTTCATCTGATAGTGAGGAGGGTAATAGTGAATAACTCTAGTTGGGATGGAATTAATTTTGCCTAAATTCAGACACTCAAAATCTGGACATGTGCAGAAGGGTCGCTCAGGTAGTGGTAAAAGGTCTCAATTGCATTTCCTTCTGGATTTAGTTCAAGACATAAATATTATCTGTATGTACCCAGACAAAAGAAACAAAGAGTAGGCTGTTTCCAGACCTTAAAGGCAATATAAAAAGAACTGTAACTTGAGATAAAACTTAACTCCGAAGAAAGCAAACCTTGCCAAGAAATGCAGGTATGATTAACTGCAGTAACAGTGATCTAATGGACAATTATCAGACTCAAATAAGGAAAATTATTAGGAAAGTGCAGTGCTCATACTAACCATTTTAAGATTTTTATATAGGGTTATCACCAATAGGAGATGTATATAAGAAATTGCAGGCATAGCTGACAGTCCCTCCTACAGTTCAATTTTCCTGACACATTCCTTTAGAAGAATCTGTTTCCAGTTACTTAAAATGTTGCCAAAGATTAACCGAAATTCTGGATTAATTTTTTCCCCAGGCTGTGAATTTGTAGTTTTTTACAAGATTTTATGTAAGAATGACCCTAGGGACCAGCTCTTTGTCTTTCTGCTATTAAAATTATATTTGTAAAGAGTTTATGAATGTTCCTACACTATAAAGAATAACCTTCATGTTTTTTGGCAGAGTGTGTTTTCTCTCCCATAAAGATCTACACAAATTTAAACATTCAGAAAATTACAAAACATGCTTAGTTTGGTAGTAAGGCAATCAAATTTTAACATTGCAGTGGCTGAAGTTGTTACCTGTGCAATGCACTGGATAGATGGATCTACAGGGTCCTCTGCATCCCACAAAATGAGTGTTGTGGCTTCACTTTAGAAACAGATGCTGGATTGAGAACCCAAAACAAGCACTGTGATGCTTTTATGAAAAGTACTCTCTGAGTCCACCCTTGTTTCAATAGTCTCTCACATTAACTTTTATGAAGCTGGCCCCAATACTTGCTTGTCATGGTCTGCAAAACTGTAACAACTTTTAAATACCAAGATCTGATTTTGTCAGACTGAGCACCAAAATCAGTGGTGCTGATACCACTTTACCCCTGGATATCTATGCCTAAACAATAAAGGCCAGATTTCCTTCCAGCTTCAGGTGGCAGATTCATATCCAGCTGTGTCTGGCCTTTACATTAAGATAAAATCTCTGTCTGTGTTTCCTCCATTCCCTACCCACAGGGTCACTTTCTGTAGAAGAATGGGCAGGGTAGGAACCATAGGATACTCAGCAGTTTGGTGTGATGATCAGGAAGCAGAATTGGGAACTTCTCTGAATCATTATCTGCTTCATGTCCCTGCTTGCACAAATAGACTCTGAGACCTCTTCCACTTTGTCTTCTCACCTCCCTTGATTTTGGCTCTACATGCTCAAGCCAGTTGTGGTGTTGCCCAGCTCTGACATCTGGGAGCAGATGTCTGGGAAGGAGGGGGGCCATACAGAGTAGTCCTACCCATCCCTTAACTTGATATCTGCTTTTAAGCTCAGGGTTAACTGAACCTTATGCTTAGCCCCCTGTTCCTGACTGAACCACACAACGGGAGTGCTCACTCTGGTACCACATAAAGCCTGGCACCTTGCAGGGGATCTTCAGACATCTGAAACTAAAGCTAGAAATAACTTAAACCTTCTGGACACTGTAAGGAAAATTAATCCACAAGCATCAGAGGTTTATGTCCAAAAAGGAGACAGAGGAGTCCCTTTTACTTTATTCGAATAAAGGGAGAGGCCATGGGGCATTCCCCTGGGGTCTCTCGAATTTTTGGAGGACGCAGCCTCCTTTTTATCCTAATTTCCCGGCCGCATTTCCCTCTCTCTTTCCCCATTGGCTGAGGTACTTGAGAGGTACAGACTTCCCGGAACGCCTGATCTCAAGGATTCCCCTCTAATGTATAACCCTCCCTTTTAATTTTTAATTCTTACAGAATTTAGGGGTTTCTTTCCCATTGTTTCTTTTATCTCCCAGTGCTAGTTCTATCTACCAGCAGACCCACAGCTTGTTTGTAAAGACAAATCCAACCTTCCTCTCGACACAAAGAGAGAATAGGCTTTACAAGTGAAGCAAGCTGAAAGAAAAATATAGGAACACAGAAGCAGTTTTGTCAACCAGCACATCCCTTTTAAAGTTAAATATGGAAAAGCATTAATTGTAAGAACTTAAACAGCACAGTTGCCTGTCTCAAACATTGTTAAGGCCACAGAAGGAGTTTGCCATGAGATAAGCAGAGAATGGAGCAACAGGATGGCTTAGCTCCAGGCTTGGTAGAGGGGAGACCTGGTTATCTCATCCTGGTTAACACATCTGGACAAAAAATTCCACTGTGGCAAAGTATGTAAAGAAGCAATGGCTCATCCACATATCACTGGCCAAATAAAGATCACCCCAAGTTATGGGACAGATAGATGGCATCTGCGACCACCAGTGACCACCAAACCCCCCAGAATATGCTTCTGTGGATACCTGGAATGCAGACGGTAAGTTAAGCCACGGCAAGAATTTGAGGTAAGAAACGAGGTGGTACTATTGTCCAGGTATTGACTGAGGGGGAGGTTCACAAAACTTGTGGAGAAGAATCTAAGGCTGATAATGGACACAAAGAATTCAGAATTTAGGGGCCGCAAGGAAAGCCAACTCAATAACTGTGCTAAAATCAGTTCTTATGGATAAAAGGTAATTCTGGGGGAGATTGTGACCAGTGACTCACAGCCCATCATCCCAAGAAACAACCCAAAAGAAGAGAAAGACTGAGTGTGTGGACTAATTAGCATTAGAATGAGAGAATTAGCATTAGAAGTGAGGAAATAATTTAACAAGTAGAATAAAAGAACTATGCTCCCAATGAGCATTAGTTCCTCTGTATGCTAAATCATATAAATAGCGAAAAATTTTGAATGACATTGGGTTGCCCAGCACCAAGAAGCCCAGGGTGAAGAAGAACCAATGGGATGCTGCTGGATCCATGGACGGCAAATTTTTTCCTCCTTCTCCTTCTCCTTCTCCTTCTCCTTCTCCTTCTCCTTCTCCTTCTCCTTCTCCTTCTCCTTCTCCTTCTCCTTCTCCTTCTCCTTCTCCTTCTCCTCCTTCTCCTTCTCCTTCCTCTTCTCTCTTTCTCACCTCCTTCCCTCCCCTCTCTTTTCTATTTCCCTCTATCTCTCTACCTCACATTTGTTGTAAGATCTGTACTATTGATTTCAGTATATGGTCTCGTTTGCACCTTAATTTGGGCAGCAGCATCTTTCACTATTCAGATCTTAACAATAATGTCTGCTTTGTTTGCACATAGATATTACCAGGACCCCCTGTGGGATCAGCACAAAGCAGTGGCAAAGAATGATAATAATTCTGTTAACGTGGTTACCCTCACACAGCTTTGCAAATATGGTGTAGCATACGTGAAAACAGACTTTACAAATTTCCAAAATTCAGCTGAGGAAATGTGCAGCTGTACTCACTAATCAATGGAGACACATCAGCCATTTGTCAGGAGCTACTGGTAGCCGGTGCTGTTCTTACTAGCCCTAGATAGCCCTAGGTGCTAGCACTAGTCTACTGAAGTGCATGTGTAAATAGTGAAGAAAAGAAGAGAAAAAGGAAGAAAAAATTGAGGATTTGACTAACAGCTTCAATGTCTAAATAAAGTGGTTAGAAGATAGATTTTTTTTTCTCTAGACAAATGAATTTTACAAAATCAAGAAGTTAGCAAACACCATTAAGTTTATCACAGGTTCCAGCTCTTCATTGTGAGATGCTTCTTGGAAAGTACAAATTCTATGGGCTTTCATCAGAGGGACCATTCGCATGCTGAGATCAGACTGTGCCAGTCTGCAATAAATTCTTCTGGCACCTGTATGTTCCTGAGCACTTGAGAGTGACTGAACTTTGACTGCCTGATAACCTCCACACAATATAAAAAATGAGAAAAGTAGAAATTTTATGGAGCTACTTATAAGCTTATCTTCTCCAGAAAGCCTCATTTTGTAAGTCAGTCAGTGGCAGAAGTCAGTCCAAACCTGACCGTGACACTATTCTTGTAGAAAAGTGAGTGCTAATGCATCTGGGAGCCAAGAGAAAGTAATGCCAAACTCCAGTATGTGCTAGCAAAAAGAAATCCAAACAAGAAAAGAACATGCTGATAGTTTTCTTTTCACTTGAATTTCTGTTTATTCTGCTAAATCATTGAGTTACAACTAGAAAATCAGAGTAAGCTCTTGTTCTCTCTCCTCCAAGGCAAAGGGTAATCCTGAACATGCCTCAAAAGCTGACAGTTTGAAGAAAAGCCAACTGACATCTCAGTGAGCCAAGTGTTTAAAACCCAGAGATCCATCACTGTAGCAAAGTGTCCCTTTCCTCCCCTTAGCTGACACCTGACCGTTGTTTCAAACTGTGGTACTCCACAATTAAGCTGTATGTTACTCTTCCATGCCTACTATATCTTCCTTTCTCTCTCACTAGGCTGGTCTAATATGCTCTTTTCTCTCTTTCCTTCTCTATGTTGCTAAGACTTGGCACCTGGTCTACAGTTCTCATTTTTTCCAGTCCTTTTGACTTCCCTCTCTTGCTGCGCTGCTGTTTTTTTGTGCTGTGTGTGAGCCCTAGCTCAACTTCATCTCTCACCTACACATCGAGTTTGTTTCTGGACCCTATCTCTATTTCCTGCATGGTACATTTTTTCTAATCACAATCATATTTTCTTCTCTAATATTTTTTCTACCCAAGCTATTCTTTTGCAGACAGTCTTTTCAAATTTGTGATAAAAAATGCCCCTAATACTCTTTCTCCCATTTGTTTCTTTCACCTAATTTAAATTGAGATAACTGTTCAAGATTTTGAAGACAGCAGATTCCTGCAAGTGTTACCTGTTAGGTGGGGAAACAACCAATCCATGTGCAGAAAAGAGACTTTGTTTCTTTAGTATCCAAGTGCCAGATCAGTTAAGTTCTCATATAGGAGAGCTGCTGACCATTTTTAAGGAAATTTTGACACCTGCTGTTGTATTTGAAAACCAAACAAGCCTGAGAAACTAAAAAAGCTTCAGTAGAAATGTAGAACAAGCAAATGTAAATGTCTCTAGCAGTCTTCTGTTGTTTCAGTCTGCTGAACTTTTAGGAAGAAGGAAGGCATAAATTCAACATAGATCATAAATTGATAAAAAATAAGCAAGTATAAATACATTATAATTAACTATACATTAGCTATATAATTAAACATACAAAATTTTAAATATTTTAGTTTTAGCAATGCAGTCCTATCCCTTAAATCTCCTAATTCAAGAGAGGAGAATTTTTTTTAAACTTTCATGGCTGTTTTACACTAAAGTAACTTGTCCCTTTTTTATGCTTGCACAGTGCCTCATGCAACAGAATTCTGCTGTGCCTGGACACTAAAATAAGAAATAAAATGACTACGCATCCATAATTCCACAAAGAATAAAAATGGAGAGCAGTAATTTACAGTACTGCATTTATAATTTCCTCCTGTTTCACATCACTACTGGAAGTGAAAAAGGTGAGGTTGAAACTGGAATTCTGATCCTCAAAGAACAGCACTGCCATTCTTCATTCAAAAGCTTTATCAGAGACAGGAAGGGAGCAATTGAGTAAGACAGTTTTCATCACATGCTGCTTCACCAAACAGGCTTTTGACATAGTCATATTTTGTGCTCCCCAAAATAGCACTTCAGCATGCTTCAGTTTATGAACTTGTTTTTTTAAACTCCTTTGAATTTAATTAGGCTATTCATCAGTTTGGTAAATGCAAAGAACCTTTTAAAAGGGGAACAGTGATTGATTTTTAAAGTGCTATAATCACTCCATCTAGCTATAAAAAATGCTTTCCAATATATTTCAAAGTATATTAATATTCATCTTTTAAAATACAACGTCTTCTGTCCTCATTTTAATATATAACCAAGAAGCTACTGTAATATCACTAGGTGAAGTTCTTTACCCAGCAAAGCCCCTGAATAAAGCTCCCATTAACATCTATTCTTCATGTGAACCTTGCTGACACAGGAGGAAATTTTGGGAGTCAAATAAAGTTTGTCCTACACAGAGTCTGGATCTGGGTCTGAATGGACTCCCATGCAAACTAAAGGTGTAGGACTATACCAGCACATCTCCCACCAGCATAAGCAACCATTATCTGCACTCAAATAACAGTTTGGTAGGGGCCTCAGGCATTTACGTGTGTGATTGCACTGAGCAATGTTGAAAAACTGCAGAAAAAGCAAAGTCCAGAACTGGCTATTTTGCCAGCAACCCTGAGGAATCATGCGCAATTAAAGCCTCACGTTTTGCAGAGTCTTGCACCAAATTGCATTAGAAAAATACTTTATAAACTGCAGCATTTGTTACTTAGTCAGTGAGCCCCAGGGAGGGAATTCACCCCTGAAATATTCTAAATGTTTTCAGCCATAGATGGTGTCACAGACATGTCTCTGCTGCAGAAACAGAGATTATTGCCTCGAAGAGAAAGAGTTACAATTCAGACTTGCAACTTTTACATTCTTGGCAAGGCCCAAACCAAACAGCTCAATCATCGGGAGCACTGCCTGTGTGACAAGGCTGACTGACCTCCGGGTGTATTGTCACCCCCACAAATCTGAGTGCTGAGACCTCTGACGAGTACAATGAGTGCTGTGTGAAATGCCTGTAACTCTGCCTGGGGCTGGCCAGCTCTGGAGAGAGAACTAATACTTGCACTCTCTGTGAGGCTGCTCCTCTGCAACCAGCAAATGCTGTCATGTCATGAAAGGAAAGGCAGTGGGACACCTTCAGTCTCTCATTTCCATACAGCAAATGCTTCACAACACTCCCGCATCCCTTCTCTGGACCAACCTGAATCAGTTACTTCACTGTCTCTCACTTCAGCTGTCTGTCCTCCTCATTTATCCCCCTGCACAGGATCAGCTCTTTTCCATCTATCAAGAGTGTCGTCCTGCACTTTCCCTAGGTATTTTTCTCTTGCTTTGTCATTACTAGCATTTCTTCTCCATGTGTCCCTTCATATTATTTTGTTGCTGTTTACTTTACCTTACCTTACCTTACCTTACCTTACCTTACCTTACCTTACCTTACCTTGCCTTGCCTTGCCTTGCCTTGCCTTGCCTTGCCTTGCCTTGCCTTGCTTTTACCTTACCTTAACCTTGCTTTACCTTCTCTTTGTTCCATCTTGGCTTGAGAACATTCAGGCAGACTTGATCCCATTCCAGCCACAGCCCATAGGCCACTGAAATCCTGCATGAGCCGTGAGGAGAGTGTAGTGATGTGGTGCATGCCAGCAATCTGCCATACTTTTAGCAAACAGGAATATGTTCTACTCAGCCCATGGATATTAAAAATTACAAAATGTGCGTGGGATTGTAATTGCCATTCCTCTCTTTTTACTGTTGGGTTTAAAGCACGTTAAATTGACCACTATAAATGTATTTCAATTATGCCATTAACAGCAAAAAGAAAGCCAGTCATGAGTCACACCAGTAAATTTTAGGGAAGACAAACAGACTCATACTGTGTGCACACAGACCTCTACTATTGATATAATACTCGATAATCCTGAAGTGCCTGACTCAGTGTTGCACGTAGAGAGAGCTCAGGAGCCTTCTAGCTCAGGGTTGGTCTCACAGCAACTTTAACCACACATCAGCCCACATCAGAAAGGAGCTTGGGAAGAGTGAAGCACAAGGCAAGAGCCCTTCTTGCATGCAGAGCAGGAGATGGTGGCACCAGCCTATGCAGGGTGTTTTGCAAGAGCATCACTGGTTGACTCTGGCCTTGAAAAAGGAAGCAGGCTTATAAAGCTGAGAACTGTAGCCCAAACATTTTTCTTTCAGGAGAAAACAGTGTGTAAATGGGCATGTAACTGCAGCTTTTACTGGGCTTTCCACTCCTCTGTCACACATCTGCAAAAGAACTGCGCTTTTGTTTTGGGAGGGTTTCAACTCCTTTCAATGAAGAGCACTGAACAGCAAGTGAACTCTCTTCACTCTACTACATTTTATCTGATAGATTTAAATAATTCATATAATAGCTGCAAAAAATCCCAGAAAGCAAAAGCATTTTAAAATTTGCTTCCATTTGTGTACTTCAGGCTTCAGTGAAACAGCTTAAAAATACAGGGCCATTCAAGCTGAAAGAGGACAATTTTGGGGGTTCTTGCACAAAATACTTTTACTCTCAGAGTAGACTGTTCTGAGTGATCCTTTTCTTCCTCAATTTTGTTGCTACAAATAGCAAACTCTCTTGCCTCCAAGCTGCATCACCTTGAGAGAATGAATGCTGCTTACAGGATGCAGAACACTACACATGCCATCAAAATATTACAATGCATTTCAAGTCTGGAGACAACACCATGGAAAAATGCCCCAAGAATGCCAGAGGTAATGAAAGACTGATGAATAGAACATGAGGTGGAGGAGCCCTGCTCTGTCGATTTCTTCTTTCTTTTTCTTCCTGGGAAAGCTGATATATTTTCCTTTCTTTTTCCCCAAAGAATAAGTTATTTTCATTTATTACAGTTCAGTCCCCCTGTTATGCATACCATGCCTGTACTGGTTACAGGATGTGTAGTGCTTAAAATGGATTCTGGTTGCAAAATTAATTCCTGCTTTCATTCAGATTACAGGAAGTTTTAGCTACATTTTTAAAATAAATGATTAATGCAGATACCTTGATTAGTCAGTTAAAATCATTGGATTCTGTTCTTACATAAGAAAAAATAATTTTTAGAGGTTGTAATTATTTTTTAAACTGCAAGTTATTTCCATACATTTAATAAATTAGCCATTAATGAGGCCCATATACTTCTAACATAAGAAAGAAAAGGGAGGATTGTATCAAGTCAGCGTAATTTAGCAATTTCCTTGTACATACATCTTAGGTGTCTAACAAAGGCAATTCTTCTCAAGCAAGTACCAGATTTTCCTGTTTAGACAATTAAGGTACATCATTGACTTTTATGATTTCTAGAGGGAGAGAGATGCTGTCTCTCAGAGCTGAATGGCCTGGATCCTGAGTGATGAAAAGCAGGAATAGACTCTTACTGTATGAGATTGTATTATATTGAAACATATTTACTTGCAACTCTAACTAGATAATCACCTTTGTTTAGAAGATTTTAAAAAGCATTTTAGCAAGCTCTGGAGTTCTTTATGCTCTTGCACACACTTTCCATTTGCTGCCTTCAGCTGCTGGAGAGTGAAAAGAAGGCACTCTCATCATGCTACATTTTGCAGAGAAGAGCTGCATGTCAAGGACTCATCCCTGACATCCCACATTGTGCTTCATGACACCCATTTATACCAGGCTTCTTGTATTCCATCCCATGACCTGGGATAATGAGGTGTATGGCTGGCGTACCAGGACTTGATGTGTTGCAGCATGGCATTATCTGCCTTGGGAAAGGTGAAATGAAGGCATTGTCTGCAAAAATATAATTAAGGAAAAGGTTTCTTAGGTCTTAATAGGAGAGCATGAACACCACCAAAACTGCTGCTGTTTTTTGAAGAGAAATAGAACAACTAATGTCAAATAGAAATGGTTTTATTCTCCTTTGGTTGGAGGAAGCATTTTGGACAATACAGAGCCTCAAGAAATATAGAATGAACTGAAATCAAGGTTATATAGTTATCTTGAAAACCTAACTGAGGCTTTGTGTTGGAATAATGTATTATTATATTTTCACATCATCTGCAACCCAGTAAAAGGAGTTATTCTTTGAAAATAAGTATTCAGAGAATTCATATCCTCACAAAGGAACCATGTCACGAGAATCAAAAGCAAAAGATTTGCTGGATGATCAGAATATGGACATAAATTTTTCTTGTACTACCTGCTCATGAAATCAGCCTACACTGCTGCTGAAATCACAGGGATTTTTTTCATAGAAAAAAACACACAGTCATGTAATTCATGGTTATACACACAAAAATGCAGCACTAGTTATATGTTCTTATTACTAATGGGATTGTTGTGATTGTCTGTGGCACATAGGAACAGCCCTAATATGGATTTGGCATCCATTTAGCATCCTGGAATCAGGTGTTATACGAACACAAAGGATGGCATATGCTTGGGAGAGCTTACATCCTAACTTGAAATAACTAATCAATGAACCTCGTTGGTAACAAATAGGGGGGAACATGGAGATAAAGAATAAAATGAGGAGAATAAGAATCATAATAACAACATATAAGAACCACATTATATAAGTGATCATTACTTTTCTTTCTCAAGGACCTCTGAGAAAGATAAAGCTAGATGTCTGTCAAAGCCATTGCATGGGAGGATGTG
This sequence comes from Peucedramus taeniatus, assembly GCA_013400575.1. Lineage (NCBI taxonomy): Eukaryota > Metazoa > Chordata > Aves > Passeriformes > Fringillidae > Peucedramus > Peucedramus taeniatus. Next base: position 52,484 of record WBNO01033409.1, read on the forward strand.
AGAGATGGACAACCCCAAAACCAAGGTCCTGGCAGGGATACTGCACTTCCCATGAGAGATCAATGTTTGACAAAACCCTAAAAAGATGGTTTAGCAAAGGAGGAATACAAGGGGAAAAAAATAAAGTAAACTGTCCCAAAGGAGAAATGTTTGCAGGATCAGAACCTTGTTTTTTATCCTCTACAGAGCCCTTTATATTGAATTCCGTGAAATTTAAGAGCCATCCTTTCCCTTTAATCATGGGATGAAGCTGTGTAGAGATGATGAGGCTAGTTGTGCAAGTGAGGTGAACACTATCTACCCTCACTGGCCCATCGGGGCAAGAATCTGTAAATTCCATTTTTGTGGTATGACAGAATAAAAATAAGTGTGGCTGTACCTTCATTAAGCTCTAAAGCCCCTGCATTAACAGCTAGGTCAGTGTGAGTGCATGGTGTTGTAAATGAGAATTAGACTGTAGAATTAACATCTATATTCTCCTGCAATACTTTCCTCAAAGGAATGAAGCAAACACAAACCTCTACCATGATGGCTTTAGGCCCCACATTTCAAGAAGACTAGCTGACCCATTGCTGCTTGTTAGTCAGAAATGGCTTCTTGAAGTAGCACATATAAGTGGAGTTAACCTGCTCTGATTAAGGTAACATCATCAGTGATGAGGACATTGATAACATCTTAACAGGTTCCTCATGTTGGTTCTGTATATCATCTCTCCTTCAGGTTTTAAATGTTCTGTTCTGGCTTTATGAAGGCTTTGAAATACAAGAACCATGCAAACCACAATGTCCCACTGCCTGAAGTTCTAAATATTGATGACAGTACAACTGAAAGAAGAGCAGCAGCTCTAATTTTTTCCTGTCTTTATCCTGCGTGTGTTGGACATCCTGTAATTGTCAGAGCAGTCCAATGACAGATTCCAGTAAAGTGAAATTGCTTTTCAACTGTTACAAAATAAGAATCACCAGGCTTTGGAGAAAATAGCTGAAAATTGTGACATGAATATCACACACTCAATCACATGCTCCAAAAAAGTCACTGACATAAAAAAATTGATTACTAAAGGTGCCATTGAGATGCACATAAGATGCCTGTTGTCCAATACAGCAAACGTTGGATAAATTGACTTTGCTGCAGAATATATTCTTTTTGTGTTAATAACAGTCATTAAAGACATTCCAGTGAGTTTTTTACATCTCCTGAACTCTCATTTTTTTTGATTATCTATGGAAATTTAATGAATAATATTGAATTCACACTAAACCTTTCACAGATGAGGTCTTTTACGTGGAGAAGAGATGCAAATTTAGAAATAAGTTTTCAAGGTTTTCATGATACACTCTTGTATTACTGTATGCTTATATTGTAAGCAGAAGTTGAGCAAATTCACACCTGGGGTAGTGGAATCTGTATTTAAACTTTAATCAAAGGTTCATTTCACACTTTGTTAGTGTAGAAGTCCTCAGAGTTGACTACACAAGAATGAGGGTGTGCCCAGATGAAAGGATTCAATTTTACCCCTCAGCTCAGGGGTCCTGGCCTGTCCTTGCCCTGGTGACACTCCATCATCTGCCCACATGCCCCAGATGAGCTCTGCCCATCGCAGGGAAGCTCCTTTTCTTCCTACTGCACAAATTATGTAACTTCATGCTTTGAACCATCTGTCATTTATAAATTTTCAAGTGAAAAGGGCATTTAATTGCCTCACGGAGAACGTCACTGATCAATTGTTGGTGTTAGTCTATTTTTAGAGATGCCACATTGGTTCTGGTAGTTTCTGATATATATGTCTTTTCACACCAGCCTGTAGAGGTGAGCTGCAGGTCCTGCAGGTATTTCCATTACAATATACTGGATTTATCCAGAGGAAACAGTGAGAACAAAGAGCTACATTTATCTTTCACCTTGGTATGTGCACACATATTTCATGCTAGACCCTGCATAAAAATTTTCAGGGGGCAATCAGGAATGGATTGAAGGAAACTGACTGAAAAGATTCATTCCACAGTTTTCACAGGAAGTCACAGACTATGTGTAAGATATTTTTAAAAGCCTTTTTACTACATCCTTTCTTTTCCTGATGGTTCACTTTTCAGCTGACAAAGTGATTTATTAACTGTCTTTAAAAAGTTCCATTTCATTGAACAAATGATAAATATCAAAACCTGAAGTCTGACCCAACATCAATATCAAACATTTGCAGACTTAGTTTACTTTTCAAAGAATAAGCAAAATGAGAATGAATGAATACTCAATACAAGAACAAATTAGAAAACAATTATTGTTAGCCATGGTGATTGGAAGACTCAATTCGCTATGTTAATTCCACTAGAGGCAGATGATAATCACATTTGAAAATTGTGAATTTCCACTCCTCACTCAGATAAAGGGCATCCATGAAGAAGGAAATGTAGTTTTCATTAGCAAAATAATGCAAAACCACTAATCTGTGTCCTACTATTTTGCCTTCTCCTACCCACCATCCACCTTGGGAATGCCGTGTGACAATTGGTGTTGTCACTTCTGTTAAATTCATGGACAAGTGTGACTTGATGCTCCTGCAAGTAGCTACAACAGGGAAGATGGTGTCATTCCCAAATACACACATGCATACACACACACACACACACATTTAGTACAAAGGCAAACACAGGGAAGCAGTGAAAATTCATTTATTCATAGAAAATGCGATTTCCTACTGTTCATGAATGCCATTAATTTCATTTAAGCCATTTATAACTCCATTGTATTTTGTTTAAGCTACAGCCTTCCTAAATTGATCTTCTTTGCATTTCAACTACTGTTTAAATACAGAAATATATGTAAATATTAAAATATTCACAATTTTGGTTCTACTCATTTTACATCTTGCTAATGCATGTTGAACTGAATGGAAAATCCACATGATCAAGTGGGACTTCTTGCAATGGCACCATTACCTCATTTTATTGACGTCAATTTTCATTCACTCCAAAAGGTAGTGGAGGGCTGAAGAGGCCCCAAACCCTCCAGAACAGATTCAGAAGTTCTGTGTCCTGTAGTTTCTTAAATTGCACTTCAGCACCAGTAGCAGAGGAACAAATGGTGCATGAGTTTCATCTGTGGGGCTGTACATATCGTTTTCCCTAAGCATATCCTAGACATTACCAGCAGATGATTTACCAGCATAAGCCAGAATACCTTTAGGCTCTTAGAAACACAGCTACTCTGAACATTTCCTGGTGTCCATATGGCACAGCAGCATGTAACAGAAACAAACTCAGTTTTCAGAAAGAATCTGGAAAACCGTTCAAGGAAAAAGATTTTTTAAGTAGAAGCAGAGGGTCAGGAATGGAGATCCTATAGTGAAAGAAGCAAGAAGCTGGAGGCAGTAGGGCAGATTCTTCCAGTGAAATATACACTTCCTCAGTGGAAAGATGACCAGAGGAAAGGCAGGTTTGAACCAAAATTAAGTACTAAGCTTTTTTCAGATTTATCTCCGAGCTCAACTTCTAAAGAAACCATTGCACAAAAGTATACATTTTAGTAATTTAAAAATTAAAATTTAATTCTACTTCTTGAGCTTTTCAGAAAGATGAACTAGAAGAAAATTTTTTGCAGCTCAAGGAATACTGAAGATACTTATTTTTGGTTACTCTTGTATAGATCCTTACTGTGTCAGAACTGGCGGAGACAGAAAAGCCCCTGCACAAAAGCAAGAAGAAAATAAGGAAGAGGAGAATGGCATTCTTCAGCGAGACAAAAATAGAGCCTAGACAGAAAAAAATTGAGTTTCTGACCTATCTTTTCTTCTGTAAGATACCTGATTGGTAAACAGTGAGTGTAGCTTGTCTTCCTGGCACTAGCTGAAGGCCAAAGATAGCACATCGACCTTCTCCAGGGTCTGCTGGGACTGGAGTAACCTTCAGGGTCAGGCTTGTCAGCTTTGCTGATATCACAGGAGATTGTCTCCACGGCTAAAACACAGGCTGTTGTCATATATCTTTTTGCTGCTTATCCCAGTGACCATGAAGAAAAAAATCAATTTAGTTTCTGTGAAGTAGAACTGCACAAAATTCATGTGATAGGAAGAATGTGTGGCTAAGTGGTGTTAGGATTTGTCATAAGAATAAATATATTTAATTATGCAGTCTAGTTCTCCCCCAATTTTTAGATTCCTACATAATAATAAGAAACTCAATTTATGTGAATGGCTACAGTGTCAGGACAACAGAGCCTGTGACAGGTGCTCCTGGGGAGGGAAAACCAGAAAAAATCAAGAGTAATCATGCTATACAGACTGGAAAATTTCAAAGGCAAACCCTCTACTTTAAAGGAGCATGCTCAATAAGCTCAGAACACTGAAGTCACAGGGAAAAGAACCCCTTTCCTGAGCAATTCCATGTGTCATCCAGGTCCAGCTTAGTCATAACCAACTCACAGCAGTGTTTCAACTCTCAGCATCTATAGCTGGATACCTTCTCCACAATATTAATCACCTGGGTTGCTTTATTCCTTAGGCTTTGCCAGAGAAGTGGTGACTGTCCTGTTCCTGGAAGTTTTTGAGGCCAGGCTGGATGAGGCTTTGAG
>WBNO01033410.1:0-29055 GCA_013400575.1 Peucedramus taeniatus
CTTAACTAAACAGTCACGAAGGTGCTTCTACCTGAAAGGAAATATATTAACAGGCAATCTAAACCACCAAGTTACTTTTATAAAAAAAAGCATGTACTTCAGATAATGCCTGAACCCTTGCCAGGACTTTCATCTGAACCCTTGACGGGACTTTTTAGAATTGCCTGCCACTCATACACTCTTTCCTCTGCACGCCCGGAGGAGGGTCCTCTTTACCCCTTGGGAGGCGCCTCACCAATTCCACTTGCTTCCCCCCATTCCTGGCTGGCCCACTTGCAGGAGTCCGGAACTGCGGTACTAGGGGGTCCTCACTCCCTTCAAGAGTCCAAGCCACTGGTCCTCATCTCACTCGTACACCACTCACTCACCTCCTACTCCCACCACTGGATTTTCTCACCCTGTCCGGTGCTCCTCCACATCACTGGTCCCAAACTGATCTTCTCTGGTCCAGGTAGCCAGCTGTCCTAAAGGTCCAGGGTGGGCGGCCGTCCCAGTCCTGGTGTCCTCTTCAGGCGTGGCTATGCCGGACGAGCCCCCAGCTGAAATAAGAAGGGCAGGAGATATGTCTCCTTTTTTAATGCCTTTATTAAAAATCAGCTTGGGTGGGGGCTCGATGGGTTGCGTGCACACCGCCGCTGCTCTCAGGAGTGGCACTGAGGAGGAGGAATGCAGCTTTGTCCACTGGTGTGCAGGCAGAGCCGGAGTCTCTGTCCTCATGACAGCACCAGGAGATTCTGTTTCTCAACTTGACATTTGAGGTCCTTTTCTTAGCTGACTTCTCCTTAGGTTAGGGTGAGAGTTTAGAAAGGTTTCAGCAGACACTAAATTCAGTTGTTTACTCTTAGACGTTATTTAGATGATTTGATTCTACGGTGGCTCGTTGTTTTAGGGATTTTCTTTGTTGGACTTGGCAAAATGTTTCTATATTCATATTCAAGTTCTGACATCACTTCCTCCTCACAGTCGCGAGTGCCATTTTCTAGGGAGCAGCAGGAGTGGTACCCGACGAAGGGGGATTTTTAACAATCAAGTTATTAACAGCAGGTAATCAGTAACAAGTAATCATAACATGAAATTACTAACAATACATAAAGTTCTAACTCAGCAGAAATTGATTTAACTTAACTCTATAATTCTTTAAAAAATGGATAACTTTTTACTCCTAACAGAAACTGCCCCAAAATCCCTTGAAACAGCCCCAGAAACCCCTGGAAATGGCACTGAAAACGGCCCCAAAACCCCTGGAAACAGCCCCAAAAACTATGGAAACAGCCCCAAACACTCAGAAACAGCCCCAAAAACCCTGTAAAAAGAGGTGTTAAACCCCCTGGAAACAGGGCCAAAACTGTGCCCCTCGCCCCTCAGTGCAACAGGCAGCGAATAAAATGCGTTAGGGAGAGATGCTGTGTGTCAGCAGGCGGGGAACCAGATCGGGAAAAGTTGTTGGTTTGGTTTTTCTTTTGCTTCATCACTAGGAGGTGACTCTGGGACCCAACACAAGAGAAACAGGGAGCAAATCCAGAGGAGAGCAGGGAAATGCTCCAAGACTAGAACCAGGCTGGGAGAGCTTGGGGTGCTCACCTGGAGAGGAGAAGGCTCCAGGGACACCTCAGAGCCCATTCCAAAGCCTAAAGGGGTTCCAGGAGAGCTGGAGAGGGACTGGGGGCAAGGGATGGAGGGACAGGACACAGGGAATGGCTTCTCACTGCCAGAGGGCAGGGATGGATGGGATATTGGGAATTAGGAGTTGTTCCCTGTGAGGGTGTGCAGGCCCTGGCACAGAAAAGCTGTGGCTGCCCCTGGATTCCTGGCAGTGTCCAAGGCCAGGTTGGACACTGGGGCTTGGAGCAGCCTTGCCCCTGCCCATGGCAGGGGGTGGAACTGGATCACCCACTCCATTCCAACCCACACCTTTCTGTAAAGGAAGAATCAGATTTGGGGATGAAAAGAGGCATTACAAAGCAAATCGATCTTTGTGCAGGCAAGGAGAATTTTCCAGCAAAAAGGAAGCAAACACCTCCATGCCAACTGGGTAATTCCACCTGGGCTCCTGCCAGCAGGTGCTTGAGGCAAGTGCATTTTACCTTCCCCCCCAGCCCACTGAGTTTCCCAGACAGGCTCCGACTCCAGGATCTGTTGTTCCTGGGAAGAACAGGAGGTGCTGAGAGCTTCCACATCCCAGGGCATCAAAAGAAGTCTCAGAGGAAGCAAGAAGACTGGGAAGAAGCTGCTCTGGGGAAGAGGGATGTTTATTTTGGGTTTGTGTTGTTTATCTGGGTTTTTCCAGTGACTCTCTAGGAAGCATCTGAGATGCTTGAAACTTGGGGGAAAGTTTAAATTTGGCCTCATTAGCTCATTTTCCCGCAGTGGCACCCTGAGGAAGCTCCATTTAACTGAAGAACCAAAAGCCAGGGGCAGGGCTTCACCACCCTCGCAGGGAAGGATTTTTTCCCAATATCCCATTTAACCCTGCTAAACCTCTTGGAAATGCCAGGAACTCTGCACCACACTTGTCAGGAAGGATGCTGAGAAAAGTGTAGGAATCTTTCAGCTAAACTCTGGGAGATTTCCCTGTACCTGGAAACCCCCAGGTTCCAGTGGTCCAGAATCCCAGATAGGTCTGAGCAAGCTGGGATGAGCCAGATGACCAAAAAGAAAAACAACAAAAACAAAACAAGAAAAAAACAAAACAAAACAAAAAAACCACACCACCAAAAACTAAACCCAAAAATAATTAGTTTCCCAGAAAATGGCTTAGTAGTCTCTAGAAGCCAATTGCTAAATTCAGTCAAAATAACCAGTCCAAACTCATTAAAACTGGGATTAAAAAAATAAAAAATTCAAGGCTTTTTATAAGTCTAGGGCATGGAGTGGCTTTAATTTGTGTCCTGATGGAGGAACCTTCCCCGCCATCCTGAGTGCTTTCTCCACAGGGATTGGAAACATGGGACAAAGCAAAGCTGCTCCTGCACTCAGAGCCCTGAGCCAGGAGCAAGGCAGGAGCCTCAGGAAAACAACAGCCACAAGGAATGGGGAAACCTCCTCCAGAGATGGGAATGTTGGTTCAGGAACACTGGAAAATTAAAGCTAATTAATACTCATGTCAGAAACCAGTTTGTGCCATTTTCAACAGACATCCACCATCCACAGACAACCCAACTAGGCAGATGAAAATGACATTTTATTTTGTGAAGAACGCTTGAAAAATAAAGATGAAAGCTCTTCCAAGCTTTGCAAGTAACTATCAGAACCCACTGGGTCACAAAGACTGTTTTCAAAAGGTGTTTCCTCTCCCCAGCCCCGTTTTCCATGAACTCTCTCATTGTGTAATGGCCACAAGAGTTTCAAGGAAGAAAAAAAAATGCATTTTGAGCCAACATTAGAAATAATCCAAGACTGGTTCAGTGCAGGCGCTGCTACATTACACTTGAACAAAGGCACAAAATTCCCACTTGGAATTTGCATTTAATTTCTCCAGACTTGGTGTTCTCAGGGAGAGACCAGAGTTAAGAGTCTGTGCTGTGCTCAGTCCAGCTCTCCCACAGGAACCAGAGGAACTGAAGTGACAGCAAATAAATCCAATGGGCTGGAACCATGTGAGAACACAAACCTTTGGAATCAGCAACTCTGATCCCTGCTGTAAACCCAGGCTCCCAAGAACACCTGATATGGAAAGAAGGCAACACAAATTAAGATGGGAAAACATCCACTGCCCTCCCCTCAGGCAGAAAATGTATCCATGAAACGGGGATGTCAGGATCCAAGTGAGTGAGGACATTAAACAGCCCCTTCTGCAGAGCATCACCCCAAAAAGCACAGGAGCACCTGCTGAATTCTAAAGATATGCAGAGAAATAATAATTGTGTGTTTCATGGTGCTTTTCACTTTTTCTTTTTTCTGATAGCAGTGTGTCAGTTTTTATCTTTATGCCATCTGAAATATCAGAGTAGTGTTAACCTATAAAAGGTACATGAAAAATCTCACCTTAGCCAAAATTTGAGGAATCTGCTCAACTGGCAGCTCCTACCACAAAATCTACACATACAGCAAATGGGTCAAATATTTACTACAGCCCCCAAAAGCAAACTTGTGTTTTGTCCTATCATTATCACAGATTTAATTCAGGATAACCAGGCTCACTTTGGAGTTTATACTTCAGAACCTTTGACCTGGAGCCCAGCTCAGTGAGCTGCTCAAAGTCAGCTCAGGACACCAAGAGAAACAGGGTCTCCAATGTAACAGAGTAACAGGACAGCTAGAAAGAGGAGAAATGAGGGAAATTCCACTAAAGAGGAGCACTGAAAATAAATGCAAGCCTTTTTCCTGAGTACAGTAAAACCCACTGAAGATCAAACATCGGATCTGCCCATTTTTTCCAACCATTTTGTCTGTTAATGAAGTTTAGGGACAACAAAAATGCCCTAGAAACTGCAAAATGAAGTTTATGGGCAACAAAACTGCCCCCAGAAACTTCAAAGTCTAAGATTACATCCCTGTTGTTCCATATCACAAAACATCTCTAGGTTTTACATCTTGACAGATCCTGGATTTGTTCTTTTTGAGCCAACTCCCTACACTCTGCTCAGAGATTTCCACGTCCTTCATTCTTAGGGCTGATTCCAGCTCCTACAGACTTAGGTTTAGAGATAAAGAGAGAAAAGCAAATTCTGGTATCAGCAGCAACTTCAGTGATCAGAGATGGGAAAAAGTTCTAAAAAGAGATGATTATAACTGCATTAAATCTCAGTAGTGATGGTGCAAGAGGTCAGATCTGACCCAACAAAGCATTTTGGGTGGTTACAAAAGAGTCACTGAAGGGTTACACAATATATTAATCCTTTTCCTCCTCCATAAAGTGCATTTACTCAGCCTGAGAGTAAGTACCACACTGAGAAAGGAGCCTTAAAGCACTTCCCCAAGGGAGAGCAGAAGAAAATCAGGGTTATCCTGAATCCTACAGCCAGTTTGTGCCTCAGGGATCCTTGAAGACCAAGGGGCCTTTGGGAAAGCCCCTCTTGCTGCTGGAGCTGAGGCCCTGCAGGCCAGGTTAGCACAGGGTGGTGTGGGCAGAGCAGCTCCTGGTGCTATCTGAAAACCCCCACGTTGATGGAAAGAGCCACTTCTGGTTTGTAGGGCTTCATGGGGAGCTTCTCCTCAGGGAAAAGGGGATCCTGGACACGCTCCTGGCGGCTGGAAAACAGAAATAACCTGGTTAATGTTCAGTGCTGGGCCTTAGCATGGTGAACCTGGCCTGAACTCTGAGTTCCAGCCAGCTGTGAAAACAGCCTGTGCAAGGCCAGGCCAGCCAAGGGTTCATTTTCATCTCCACGGTGTGTTTCAGGAGGGAAAACCACGAGGCTCAGTGGAGGAACACTGAGAGCCAGGAGTTTGAATTACCCAAGTGCTTCCTGCAGGATTATTGGAATTGTGTGGTCTGACAGCACCCTGCTACCACTGGCCTCAAAAATTATCCAATTAGGCTGAATCATGGAATGGTTTGGATTTCAAGGGACCTTAAGGACCACCCAGTGCCACCCCCTGCCATCAGCAGGGACACCTTCCACTAGCTCAGTTCCTCCAAGCCCCGTCCAACCTCGCCATGGACACTTCCAGGGATCCAGCAGCAGCCACAGCTCCTCTGAAAAGCAGCAAACACTTTGCAGATTTCTAAAGAAAAATGAAACTAAACGCTCACTACCTTTTCCTCTTTTCCAGAGCCAGCTGCCTTTGCTTCTCTTTCCCAATGTCATCCCTGATGGTGCTGAAGTCCTTGGTGTCATCAAGGAGAAGGTTCTGTTATGAAAAAGGGTTGGAGAGATCAAAGTCAGAAGGTAAAACTATTTCCCAGCTGTTCCTCGACAGACACAATAAATTCCCAGATTGTTTCTTTTGACTAGTTTTGCATTGATTAATTTCAAGTTCATTAGAATTGCAATGGTTTGAGTTGGAAGGGATTTAAAGATGATCCAATGCCACCCCTGCCCTGGGCAGGGACAGCTTCCACTATCCCAGGTTGCTCCAAGCCCTGTCCAACCTGGCCAGGAACACTTCCAGGGATGGATTTCTTCCAACAGGCTAAAACAGCAGGACAGGACACCACATTTTTCTCCTACTGCTCTAAAACCCAACCAGAATGCTGTTTCCTTCTAAGCCTGATCTAGCTCAGAGCTCAAGGCTGGGTAATTGCTTTTCACACCATAAAACAGAACTGTCATAGTTCAGTAATCCATTATATGTAACAGGTTTCTATCTGTAATGTGATTTTGAAACGGCACTTCTTAAGATTCTACTCAGAATTCGAAAAAAAACAAGTCAAAAAATGAGGGCAAGAATAAAGATCCAGGAGAAAAAGGAAAAGCAGCAGCAGCAAGAAATTTCCTATCAACACAATGCAGTGTCCAAACCCACATCCCAGTACTCCCAGGAATGCAACAGGATGAGAGAAAACCGGGAAGAAATGAAGATACTGCAAAGGGGACATTGCCTGAGCCCAATCCTTGTGCAACAATTAAATCCAGGGAAATTTACCTTCACCCCAATGATGTCTCCATCCTTCAGGTGGTAAGGTGCTGATTGCAAACTAGCCTGCTTTTTTCTCCTTTTCCTCTTGGAGATTTGCTGTGTCTGAACAGAATCAAAGCAGAAGAGTTTGGAATTCTCCTTAAATTCAATCCCTAAGGAAATGTAGCCCAAAACAACACGTCCTCCTCTCCAACAACTGTTGGATTCTGTCATTCCAGATCTTACCCAGCTAGACATCGGCAGCCACTCAAATCTCTCAGGGAAGTATTTGGCTATTTCAATTTTATCTACAGGGAGACAATAGTGAGAAGCCACTCTCTGCCTCAGAGCCCAAGTTGTGCATTCCTTGGAGATATCCCACACCAAATCCCGGGAGTTGGAGTAGTCCCTCTCTCCTGGTATTCCCATCTGGACTCGCAGCAGCAGCTCGTGGGGGCTGGCAGCAGGATGAAAGAATGGAAATTCTTGTGAGCCATGCTTTCAGAATTCTCAGCTTTCCTCCCCTCCCTCACTTTGTTTGTGGAAAACAATAAACAACTTCCAAGGTGTCCCCACATCCTGAGAGCCCTGAAATCAAAAGCTGCTCAGTGAAGGATTCCCTCAAATGCCTAGCTGTAAGGAACAAGAGAAATTAAGATCTTGAGCTCTTACCCCAAATTCTCTTCTTCTTGCAAGGGTTCTATGCAGATTTCCACTCTGGCACCCAGCCTGTAGTCACTGAAAACAGAGCAGAGATTGTCTACATGGCTCTGGAGCCAGGCTGGAAGAGCTGGGGGTGCTCACCTGGAGAAGAGAAGGCTCCAGGGAGAGCTCAGAGCCCTTTTCAGTGCCTGAAGGGTCTCCAGGAGAGCTGAAGAGGGACTGGGACAAGGAAAGGAGGAACAGGACAAGGGGGAATGGCTTTCCCACTGCCAGAGGGCAGGGATAGATGGGATGTTGAGAAAAATTCCTCCCTGTGAGATTGCTGAAGCCCTGGCAGAGGGTGCCCAGAGAAGCTGTGGCTGCCCCTGGATCCCTAGAAGTGTCCAAGGCCAGGTTGGACACTGGGGCTTGGAGCAACCTGGGACAGTGGAAGGTGTCCCTGCCCATGTCAGGGGTGGGACTGCTCATCTTTAAGATCTTTTCCAACCCAGACTGAGCTGATGAATCTTCCACAGTCCATCCCACACCAGCCTGTTGCACATTCCCCAGGAAACCTACCTGAGTCTCCTCTTGTTGTCCCGCAGGAGCTTCCCGGGGCGTTTGCTGTCCACTGTCCAAGCTCTGAGGAACGAGGGCAGGGGCACAACCTGCTCCTGGCAGAAAGGTAAGGTCAGAGCCTGAAAAACAGAAATACTTGGTCAATAATTTTAGCAGCCAGTCTCCCTGGAAAAATAGAAAACCACTGGATTAACTCCCAAAAAAGAGGGCAAGGTATTGAGATTTATTCCACACCAGCTGTTGCTTGTGGCTATGAGCAAAATATTCACTTTTCAACCTCAAAGGGAGTTGGATTTCCCTCCCTCTCAACAATTCTCAACTCAACTTCCATTTCCAAAGCACCCAATTTCTTTTTTTAACCAAAATTTGAACAACTGGGAGGGAATGAGGCTGTTGCAATCATTGCCCCAGTCTCTGGCCACATGCTGAGCTCCTCTAAGCCCTTCCCAAGGACACAACACTTCCCATGCTCAGCCAGTTCTCCTTGATCAAGCTGTAAACAGTTCTCCTTAGCAGTAGCTTGGCAGAGCCCAAAACTGAAGTCATACCCAAAAAATAAGTGTTGGTATGGAGCAGAATCAGGTGAGAGATCCTTCCCCATGCAGTTCAAGTAGAACAATCACTGCTTAAACCACACAGAGCCTTCTGGTAGGACTGGGTTATACATTTTTGCGAGTTTGGTGGGTTTTGGGTGTAGTTTTTCTTTTGGGGTGTTTTGCTTGGTTTGGTTTTCAGTGTATTAGAACCATACAAAGGTATTTTAGTTTCTGGCCAAACAAAATGAGCCAGTCCTTCCTGGCTGACAAACCTGTGAACCCCAAAGCAATTCTTCATTCATCAGATTCCACGTACAGAAATTAAAAAAAAAAAGATGCAGAAAACTAATACAGGAACAATGTGGAAATGGCAAAGTGGCTTTTAAGGAGGTGCTTGTTATGTGTGTGCTTCCCAAGGAAAGATTTAACACTGAAATAAAGACAAAAGCTGCCAGGCAGAACTTCAGCTGATGTGCAACGAGGCTCCCACAGGCCAGGACACGTGACAGGGAGGATGGGGACAGCAGGGACACTAAGGAAGTGTCTGAGCTACATGATCCAGCTGCCTCTTGGTACTTACCAGTGACCATGGCATAAAGACCATGGCACAACAGACTGAAGACAGGGGAAAAGGAAATAAAAAAGAGCTGTTAATAGAGCTCAAGTCATCACAGCACTGCTGCACAGTCCAACACAGGAGAACATCTAACCTGCATCTTCAGATCTTCCAGAGAGGCCTCTCCTGCTATCTCTATCCTGCCAGCATAACAGAGATCCAGGCCTGGGTGGGTAGGTTCAGGTGGAGCTTTGAAGGGGGGGAGAGGGAAGAGGAAGAAACAAATAACAGAAGAGTCAACATGATTTGTATAGTCCTGAGAGATAACAGTCACTTCTTGGTCACATTTCACTTAGAGAAGGAGTCTGGAGTCCACTTGGAAACTCCAGGAATCCCAGACTACTTTGAGTTGGAAGGAACCTTAAAGGTCACCTCATTCCAACCCCCTGCCATGGCCATATCCAGCACACAAAATACATACCAATAATTTCCAAACAGTTCCTATACAGATCCTATACTGCAAATTTCAGAACTAGGAGCAGTTATTGCCATTGACAAATAGTGTTAAACCTACTGCAAACAAAGCTAAACTGCTCTTAGCTCCACTACTGGAATCAACAGGGGAGAAAGTGAAACTCAGAAAAGGTTTGAGGCAGAAGGAGAAAAATGCAAAGAAAACTTCTACAAGGAAAGAAGTCCTGCCCTGCAGCACAACTCAGCACCAGAGGAATATTACTTTTAATACAAAATGAAAAATCAATTTGTTCCCCATTTTCCAATTCTCTTATTTCCACTTCATTTTCTTTTCCCTTCTCAACCCTCACTTGATTTTGCTGCCCTGGCTGGTTTTGGATTTGACCTTCAGGAGAGCAAACAGTTAAAACACTGCATTTAAGGTCTGTGATACTATGCAAGCTTTACCCATCCTTCCTTTTACAGCTTCCCAAAAAGCAAGACAGCCTGAAGGGAATTCATTGTGCCTTCAGTAGTCTGACATTTGAATCCAATCACATCTGTGCTCGAGAAGATGCTTTAGACTGCTGTCACTATCTTCAGTACAGAGACTGACAAATAAAGACACCCTGCTACAAAATTTAGTGGTGTTTTGAGCAAATCCAACTGAGGAACATCCCTACAACAGGATTATCCAGCATTTATGTCCAAAACTGCATCTGTCTCCTGAGTAGTCCTTTGACCATAACCTAAATGCAACTCATGCACTCTCTCCTAGGTTTCAGAAGGGTTTTAAGGCTTTGGATTAAAATTTGGGTTTGACTCAAAGAGCAACCACAGATGATTGCTTTCAAAGCCTGGCCAAGCTCACCTGCTGCAGCAGACACCTGCAAAGCCTCCATCTTCCAGGTGATCCCATTCACCTGGTCTTGTGCATTCTCTCCATGTTTCTTATGGCCTGAAGGCTTCAGCCACCAGATGGGGATTTTCAAGAAACTCTGGAACAGAAAATACCAGGTGGCTCAAGTGTTGTGTGCAGACTAGGTAAAATCTCACCCTTAGCACAGGAAGAGAGAAAAGATTAGTTTAAAACTAAGCTTTTGGAACAGGCTGCCCACAGTGGAGTCACCACTCCTGGAAGTGTCCAAAGAATGTGTGGACATGCCAGCTGGGGATGTGATCTAATGGGGAACATGGTGGTGGTGCAAAAATAATGATGCTACAATTTTGAGAGACAACCTGTTCAGGGCCAGGTTAGACAGGGCGTGGAGCACCCTAGGACAGTGGAAGGTGTCCCTGCCATGGCAGGGTGGCACTGGATGGGCTTTAAGATTCCTCCCAACCCAACCCACTTTGGAATTCCATGTCTCCAGACACAGCCCACTCTCCTTTTACCTTTTCTGGAAGCTTTCCTTCAGTTATAACCAAAGTGTCTCCTCTGCAGACATTGAGTTCCTTCAGGGTGGCATTCTGCAGAAAGAGAAAGCACAGGATCCCTGTCACCCCACAGCTGCCTTTCTCCCCAGGGAGCAGGGAAGCAATGGATTAAAACAGGCTCCTCTTACCTCCTGACTTAATGCTTCCCCTGCTTCGTAGCACCAGTCAAGCCTTCTCAAATGCCAATTGTCACCTACCAAAACCAAAAAAGATACAGACAGAAAACGAATTAGTCAATAATGCCAGTGTGGGAAAATATAAAAAAAAACTCTTAACAAGTGTAAAGGGTCCTTTTTCTTTTGTTCTTTATTTTTATTTGCTTTTTAAACACAACTCTGGCTAAATGAATTATCACTTTCACCTTCCCCAGACCTTTTGCTTTTTGTATGAAAATAATCTTTTATTTGCACAGATTTCTCTTCCTCGCCTATCTAATTATTGTCCCTGGTTTTGGAGGAGAGAAGGAATTTCCATGTGTCAAATTATTATTTGAATCTATGACAAGCTCTTTAAAATAAAAATCTATCTTATAAAGACTTCACGTTTAGAATTCTTTCCCCTCCTCCCATTACAATGACACAGATCACTGGAAAAACTTACAAGGTTTAGGGTAGGAAAAGCTGTCTTAAAAATATTAAAAGTTCCTTAAAAAATACATAAATAACACAACTAACCTGATAATCCAGATTTCTCCAGCATTAAATTGAGACACTGAAAGAAGAAACAGAGGATGAGAATTGTGTCAATGCTGAGGCTGGGAAATAAATTTTTCAGCAAATCTATGTTAGAATTTTCTGACATAAAGAGTGACCAATTGGTGGTCAATTCTTAAAACAATATAATTAAAAAAAAAAGATGTATTTGGGCTATATATTAAATCCTTCATGGATGAGATGGTTTTCAGGCAAAAAAAAACACATCAGCTGAGCCAAACTGGTAAAAAAATAAATGTGTGCTGTGAATTTGTTCCTTTACTTGAACAAATTCTACCTCAGAGTTTCCAGATGCACCTTTAAAAAATAAAAAAAAACAAAGCTGCAAAGTCAGCATTGGACTGGTAGCACCAGAGTTTCCTTCACTCTGTGCATGGCTCTTCCCAGCTCCTCTGCCTCCAGGTCTGTGCAAGGAATGTTGTCCAGGAGCCTGGGAGCAGAGCTGTGGGAGCAGCCAGCCTTACCTCTCTGACAGAGGCAGTCTCCTCCACAACTATCTCCATCTCAGGGCTGCAGCTTTGGTCACTCCCAACCATAAAGTACAGGAAGAGCTGAAAATTCAAAAGCAAACTATCACAATAAATATGGAAGTGTAAGAACAATTTCTGGCAAGAATGTCACCAAAAAGCACTAAAACAGCACAAAAAGCAAAGATAGTTGAGTTATGGCCATCAGCAGATCCTCATCAGCCACCCTGGTCTCTAGAAATGCACAACTACTCCTTCCCCTGCACTTCAAGGCCAGGTTGGACAGGGCTTGGAGCATCCTGGGATAGTGGAATGTGTCCCTGCCCCTGGCAGGGGTGGAATTGGATGAGTTTTAAGGTCCCTTCTAACCCAAACCATTCTGGGATCCTGGGATATTTACAACTTGCACATTCCAAGAGCAATATCCTCCCTTTTTTTCCATTATTCTCTTTCCTAAAGTCCCTGCACCAGGCTCCTCCCATCCCACCCTGCTGTACCTGAGTGGAAGTTGGAGCTTTCCCATGGCACAGCCCAAGCAAGCTTCCCATCTTCAGTTCTGCTTCCTTGACTGTGTAATCCTCAGGCACTTCAGGGAGGACAAATAAAAACATCAATTTTATCATCCTCAGAGCAAGCTAAAACCCTTCAGTGCTCTCTGGAGAGCTTGCTCAACCCTGACAGCAGATCTGTGAGTGTCCTATAGGGAGAACAAAGGCATGGAGATCTCCCAGAGTTCATCAGGTGCACAGGTGGATTAGGGATGTAAGCAATAAAGCCAAGCTGAACAGGTCAGTTTAATCCCTATCTTTGTATTGGTACTGTTAATTAACTTTAAAACTGGGGAAAAAAAAACCCACACAACTGGTTCAGCTAAGCCAGGAATCAGTGGAGTTATGTGTTGTTACTTCTCCCAAGAAAGGACAAACAGAGGCTCAAAATCTCCCCAGTGAATTTCTTACAGAACAGTGATTCAATAAATCAATTTACCTGGAGACAGAAGTTTCCCATTGCCACTAACAGGTCTAAGACAGCTCTCGTTTGCTGCAGCAAAAAGGGCAGGAAAGAGAGAAGTATAAGCAATTCAAATGGGAATAAAACAGGAATTTGGCTCAGAATTTCAGACAAGTTACACCTTTAAGATTAATTACAACAGGTTTATTTTAGAGGCCTCCCTCTGTGACATCAAAAATATAACTGGAGAGAGACTCCTCGAGACTCCATCAACAGTCTCAGCTTTTATTCTTTCACTGAAAGGAAAATTCTACCACTAAACCCACTCAAAAGCCAGTAAACTGTAACATTAGCAGACTGATAAAGCAGCTGAACACTCACCCAGCTCCTCCTCCAGCTGAAGCTCCCGGATAGCTTTCATTTTGATATCTGACATCACCTAAAATAAAGGGACATTAAAAGGGATATGAACACCTCCAGCCTGGAAGGCCACCAACATCCCTGCTTGTTCAAGTGCCAGTGCACAAAGATAGTCCTTCCCCTCTTTTAGCTCTGGTTACTGACACCATCTCAAACTTCCATTTACAGGATGGTCCAAAGAGGAAAGTGTTTGACACTAAAACACTGCACTGGTTTAATCTACCTTAAATACCCCAGGGACTGTAACTCTAAGCTCAACACTAATTTCAGCAGGGAAGAGCTTCATCCCTGAGGCTAATCAAATGAGCTGTGCCAAGTGCAGTGGCCAAGCTGTTCAGGAAAGCAGAGTCCTTACTGTTTCAATAGTGGCAGTGATTTTAACGTGTTTCTCCTCCTCTTCCACCCCACAGAAGTTTTTCACTTGGAGCCAGCTGATGTCATAGGTGAAGGCAGTCAAATTTCCACTTGCCACGCTGACAAAGCTGTGGGAATCAGCAGTGCAAAGACAGTCAGAGACAGGAAAACTAAACACTGGCAGGGCTACATCACTCACCAGCACAGCTCCCAAATAAACCAGTGGTGACAAAGATGTTCATAGTGATGGCATCTCACACAGCAGAGACCTCAGGGAGCACAGAGTATCATGTGACCACAAATTTGCCACTGGCAGCTTTGGATTCACTGAGCAAGAGTTGTTCCCACCAGTTTTTTCCCCCTTTACAAGTGTAAATCAAAGGTTGTGACTGGTGCTGCATTTTGAAATTAAAAACCTAACAGCTGATAAATAACTGGTCTCTGAAACTTAAGATGAAAGTACTTGAATTTATAAGCTCAAAGTGATAATTAGTAGCAAGAATATATGCTGCTAGTATAATTCGAGCTGAAAGGTTTTGCCAAAATTGCTTTTTTTATTTCATTACATTCATAATCAAAAACGTTACCTCTGGTCATGGCTGTCTAAGATCAGCAATGAGCACCCGTCCCTGAGCCCAACACTTCGGACTGTTTCCTTCATGTCTTCCTCATGGAAAACTTCCCAGTTCTTGGCTTCTGTGTCTGCTCCTGAGCTGTTTTTGAGGATGATGCCCCCGGCTGGAGCTAAGGCACAGTGCAGCTGCCCCAGGCTGGTGCTGCAGGAGAACACTTGCTGGGCCTCGCTGAAGTGCTGCCCCTTGCCGCCCTCGTTGTGCTCGGCCAAGCGAAGCACATTGAGCACCACGGGCTCATGCTCAGGGCCCGCCAGCACCTTCGTGCCTCCAACCTGAGGGAAAGCATGCAGGAATGGCAGCTTTGTGGGGGGCTGATCCAGAAGATACAGGAGACTGGGCAGGGAGAAAATTGAGACCAAAGTGGACACTCTCCCCTCACAAACAAACCTCCTTGGACCAAATTCGTACTGAAGAAATAACCAGAGTAACCCACAGGTGTTGGGAAGAGAAAGAAAAATGTTATCCAGAGAAGCTGTGCCTGCCCCTGGATCCCTGGAAGTGTCCAAGGCCAGGCTGGACAGGGCTTGAAGCAACCTGGGATAGTGGAAGGTGTCCCTGCCCATGGCAGGGGGTGGAGTAAGACACTTAAGTCTCTTCCCATTCCATGATAAGCAGCTGGGAAACCAGTGGACACTTGGCAAAATCTAGAACCCAGGAATTTAGCCCCTCAGGACATTAAAGAGTTACCCAAATGTGACTGAACATTGTGACTTTACATTTTAAAAGCTTGATCTTTCTGATATTCAACCTAAATTCAACCTAAGCTCCTTGCTCAAGAAAATTTAATGACACAAAAGCTGCAATAGAAAAAACTATACCAAAAATAAAACCATGACAAAACTGACTCTGTTTCTACATGTTTGGTTGTTTTGTTTTGTTCAGGGTCTTTTTTTTTTTTTTGAGAAAGACAATATAAAATGGATACTTTTACTGTAAAAATAATTTTAAAATAGCATTTTATTCCACTAGAGAGACAGAATAAAATGCTGTGCTTCACAACCACTTCCAGGTTAAGCAGAAGCCTTAATATTAAAAGGAAGATGGAAAACTACAAAAGCAGCACAGGATTTCCAGGAGACCTTGCACAGTCTTATCTCTTCAGAGCTGACAAGGAAGGAGGTGCTTGGTTCCTTTACCTCTTTCCCATTCCAGACGAAGATGTCTGCTCCATCAGCCAGCCCAATGCCATCCAGGGTCAGCTCATCTCCTAAAAAACAGGAGAAATCATCCAGTTCTTGCTTCCCACAAAATGCACAAACAGGGTCAGCAAGTTTTTAAGTCACTACACTTAAAGAACTGTACAAGCATGGGGAGGAATATTTAGAGCAGCTCTGAGTCTCTATTTTGATGTCAACATCATGGAGAGTTGGGTTATGTTCTGGTTCAACAGTGATTTTCTGAAGCTGAACATGGAGAACATAACATTTAAAAGTTACTGAATAAGTTGTTAAAGACTGACATTTAGAATTGCCTAACAAAGCAAAGCTGGAGACAAAAATGACTATTTGAAAAACTGATGTACACTTAATAAATTAATGAACTCTTTATGTGAGTGTTTCCCTTTACAAAATTCCTACTTCAGCTAAAGTCTAACCTACATTTTCCTTTGATGTCACCCTGGCTCCTCTCTTCTATCCTCTCCTCCACCTATTAGGCCAATCCTATGAAAGCAAACATCCACAAGCAAATCAAGGGCAAGACACAGACTGATACATGTTCGTCAACAAATGTGCTTAGCTTGCTTAAGATCTGCATTTCACAACAAAGATTTCACAGCAAAGTCTCAAAATCGTTCATTCCACAAACAAGAGCGAAATAAATAATTTAAATAATTAAACATGAGTTTGAGCTGGAAGAGTGTTCAGTAATACACATCTCCAGGATGGTTTATAGATGAAATCTTTGATGGCTGCAGGAATTAAAATACGGCAATAGCATGGAAGCCTGGCATGCAGTGCTCTTACCATCAAGCACCTGGTACAGGTGTAATCCTGCTGGCAAAGGCTTGGCCATGCTGAGAACCATGTCCCCTTCCCAAGACTCCAACATCTAGTTGGGAAAAATAGCCAGAAAAATGATGTAAAATAACAGTGAGCAGTAACTCACAGCACTCACAATAATTACAAGCTGCTGAAAGCTGCCACAGCCTGGCTCCCAAGCTCACCTGGTGACACTTAATTGGCAACTTCTTGAAAAGACAAAGACAACTCTGTCACAAAATTAAATATTAAGAATAAGCCTGGAGTTCTGCAGTGTCAATCCACAGCCATGCACATGCTGCCCAAAAATAAGAATTAGCTCATGTGAACTTTGAAGTCTCCATAGTCAAAATTCCAGCAATTTCATGGCTTCAAGAACAGACCCCACACCACTCTTTCCTCCTGTGTAAACTCATATTAAGTTTTTATCCTCCTAAACTCCATTTACTGTTTAAAATTTCTCCTTCGCACAAAGATTGCAGCATAAATATATTTGTAAAGGTTGCAGTGGCTCAAGTAAAAATGAAGTTTGAGTTGACTTGATAGAGCAGGTACCTGGAACACTGCCTGCCGGAGGTCTCCCAGTGTCTTCCTTCTGTCAATAGTCAAACCCACCACGCTCTCTTTCCAAGAAAGTGAAGGATGCAAAGCCCCATTGTGGAATTTATAGCAGGAGCTCAGGTGGAGATGTAAATCAATGCCATTGTTTGCTGAGTCACATTCAGCTCTTTGGGAGAACAACACAACAAAGGGGTGAATTTAACACCAAAGAGATGTTTCTGTGCAGCTGTCCTGGAACTCACCCCCTCAGGGCTAAATTCCCTGTCACATCCTCCTCCTTCTTTATACCTGTCCCTAGCTGTAGCAGCAAACATTTAAAAAAATAAAGGAGTGGAATTCACTCAGAAACAGAATCCCAGGATGGTTTGGGTGGGGAGGGACTTAATGCTCATCCAGTCCCACCCCTGCCATAGGCAGGGACATCTTCCCCTAGCCCAGGCTGCTCCAAGCCCCGTCCAACCTGGCCTTAGACACTTCCAGGGATGGGGCAGCCACAGTCTTGTGTGAAATATCCCATGAACTGTCACTCCTGTGTCTGTATTTTGGTATCTTAACTGTGATCCAGGTGTATCAGCACCTGTGTCCCTCAACACCAGGGAAAGTTTTGTCCAACCTGAATACCACAAGCTCTTCACTTTTCTGGCAGAGAATATAATTTATCCGTAAATTCACTGTAAACCAAGTCCTTCCCCCTTCTCCCAGTGGAGAATTCCCTCTATAAACACAATTAAGATAATACATTCCACTCTCTTTCCAGAATTGCAGTGATTTTCACCAAAAAATGGTACAATTTGAAACTGTATGTTTCCCTTGAAATTCTGTAGGCTGCCTGCTAACAGGGAAGGCAGGGAACCAGCAGAATATGGACATAGAAATTATATTCTTCAATTAACCTCTGACATTGAACCATTTCAGCTCTGACTCTGCTCAAGGAATTTCTTTCCTTTTGAATCCCTTGGGAGTCCTGCAGGTAAGAGCTGTTTGAGTACAGTGACACCAGTATACCTCTTTTTTTGCAGTTCTGTATTAGCAGCATTCATTTCATTCAGCAGGTGCTCAGGAATTTGGTACCTTGGATTTCCACGTGCTGCAACAAAAAAATATAGGCTTAAAATGTGGTTTGGAAAACAAGAAAAGTTATCAAGAGGAGACATTACAATACAATAATGACTGAAAACTCAACTGCAGGATGATATAAAGAACAAACAAATGCTTTTACCCCTTCCAATCAACATTTCTTTAAGAGAAATTAACCCATAAATGCCATTAGCAGCAACTTGTATTTGTTTCAGCTGATGCTCTGCCATTATTTGTGGAGCATGCTGAAAAAAATTAGTCAGCTACAGCCAATCAACAGGTCACCATCTCCTTGTATCTTCATTCAACTCTTTTTTCAAATTATCACTCTAAGGAAAACTGGGGAAAACAGAGCTTGGAAAGTACAAAAAAGCAGAAAAAATGTCAAAGCAGGAAGCCCCCCCCCCCAGAATCTGCAGATGAGCTTTGCATACCTTCAGGGGGCCTTTTCAGCTGAGCTTTTCTGTAGAACAGCATGTAGGCACTCTCTTTACCCTGGAATTGTTTCTCAATGTCCTTCTCCTTGATGGGCTGGACTTTGGAATCATTCAGATCAAACCAGTGGCATCCAGCAGGAGCAGCCCTTGGCCTTGGGGGGTTTTTCTCACAGTTCCACTGGACATCATTCTTCTGGGAAGGGCTCTGGAGATTTTGTCCATGAGAATCCAGCTTTAACAGGAGCTTGTGTGTTTCCTTCAGGTTGACCTTATTTCCATCAGGACTCAGTTGGAATATCTGAGGATGATTCTGCAAATACTGAGAGGGAAGCAAGGGCAGGATGAAGAAGATGCCAAGCTTTAAATGCAGCAGCCTGCATTAAGCTACTCCACCTCATTGTCCTCAAAGTGAAACATAAACCCCATTAATTCAACCCTCATTTTATAGTGCTTCCTCATGTATTTTCTCAGTTTACCTCTGTAAAAGCCTCAGATCTACACTTCACACCTACATTTAAATACTTCTTGTGGAAACTGCAAGTGGCTCAGTTTAAAATACAAGCAAACATCAGTTTTCCACCTATCTGCAACACAAATGCTGAAGTATTTTCCTTAAGACATCATAAAATAGAGCAACCAACTGGAAAATTGTTTTAGTGGAAAAAAAAAAATACACAAAGTCTCAGGCAGCCAATTCCTTTGGAATCTTATGTTCCCCAGCCTGCTAATTCACATTACAAACCTCTCCTTGCACATGCTAATCCAAGGGTCCATATTCTCAATTATCATCCTCCTGACTATTCAATAATAATATAAATGATTATAAAAGCTATCTAAAGCCAAAACTAGCAAACCTGTGATTACCTTTCGTAATGCTCCATATTGTTTTCTGTATTTCTTATTCCAGGACACCCCTTTCTTCTCCAGTAATTTCTGCCCTAATTGATCCACGGGAATTTGTTTAGCTTCTTCCTGCAGAGAAATGAAAAACTAAGGTAACAAAGGCTACAAAAGTCAAGGGGTCAACACAAAGAAGCCAATTTCGAAGTGTTTTAATCATTCCTGGTTTTTAATAAGCTGCTGCAGCATCATCTGGAGCTGTGTCAGAGGGGGTTTAGGTTGGATATCAGAGAAAGGTTCTTCCTCCAGAGGGTGCTGGGCACTGCCCAGGCTCACCAGGGAATGGGCATGGCCCCAAGGCTGCCAGAGCTCCAGGACAGCTCTCAGGGATGAACAGGCTAGGATTGGTGGGGTGTCTATGCAGGGCCAGGAGCTGGATCAATGCTCCCTTCCAAGTCTGGACATTCTGATTCCCTTTGCAACAGCTTTGGTGAGCAGCTTTGGAAATATTCCAAAAAGACCTTTGTCCATCTGAAGAGCCACTGTTAATATTAAAGCCAAGTTTTAAATTCTTCACACCAAGCCCAGAAGAGCTCTGGACACTTAAGCCTGCCCGCTCCCACAAACACCAACCCCCCAGTAGGTTCCTCAGCTCCGAAACCAAAGCAATGAACTCCTTACATACCATACCTCTGATAAAATCCTTTTTAAGACTGTCAATGGATTTTCTGTTTCTCTGGCATTCTCAGTTTCTCTTAAAGCCTTCTCTTCAATCAGCCCACCCTCTTCTTCCTGGGTAAGAAAGATACAAATATTGTGGTTTCACACACAAATAGAGGACTGGATTATTCTGTGCTGACATCATCATGCACAATTTAGGAGTGTGAAGGACATTCTGTTAAACTGCCCTTCTCAATGAGCCAAAACACACAAAGCCTCATTAAAATATTAATTAAGTTTGGATGTACATTTATCCACTAGCTCTTAGTATTTTTCTGAAAAGTAGAACATCTAAAGCAAGGAAGAAAAGCCTTTAGGACTTACTTGGAGTTGCCAGTTTCCTAATTCATCCACATCTCTGATATAAACATGATAGTGTCCTCCATAGCAGCCACCTTTGTGTATAATAACAGAGAAGAGCTCATACATGTACTCTGAATCATCCATTTCAGTCTTTAAAAAGAAAAACAATAATTGTAACAACAACTGAGGTCAGGCTCTCACACAAGGACAGCTTTATACCTTTAGCATCACTTCAGACATTTCTCAGTGTGTGTTTGCACATGCAGAGACTGAAATGGCTTTTGAGGGCTGGGGACACAAGGAAGGACCGGCACAAGCCACAGAGCAAGGCACAGGCTGATAAATCATAAAATCCCAGAATGGTTTGGGTTGCAGGGACCTTAAAATTCATCTGGATTCCTGCCAGGGGAAGGGACAACTTCCACTAGCCCAGGAGGCTCCAAGTCCTGTCCAACCTGGCCTTGGACACTTCCAGGGATGGGGCAGCCAAAGCTTCTCTGGGCAATCTGTGTTATTAAACAAACAGGACTCTGAACAATACTGGATATTCAAAATATTTTCAATTTTAGTGTTTGTTCACAACGAAACTTATTTTGTTGAAAAGAGGACAGAGAAAAGAAGCAACACTTAGAAACTCTAAAACTGGGGAGGGGAAAAAAGGCTTCCTCAAATTCTAACACTGAGAAATTTCCAAGCTTGCATTGCAACACTTCAAGAAGAAAAATGTCTGTTCCATAACAGTGCCTCTGTTGTGTTGTTTAACAATCAAAATTTGTCATCAAGCCATGGCATAGCTCAGTTTATAACCAGAAACATATTTATGAATGTAAACAGAGATTCCTGAGAAAAACTGAATAACTACAGGTACCTAAAGCACACATAGCTTGATTTATACATTATGCTATCCGAGAATAACCACACAAAAATCAATTTCAATTTCCATTTCCAGATAATTATCCTCCTGCCAAGGAAAGGTTAGATAACTTTTGGGTAATTATTTTATCCTTCCCCCTCGTAGCTACATGGTAGCTCAGTTCAAAAGTAGAGGAGGACAACACAAAGTTACTCAAATACCTGACAAAATGCAAAATAAGGTAACCTTGAGCTGTAGGTTCTCTGCTGAGCATACAGAAACTTTTAAAAAATGTTAACAGTGCCTACCTGCTCACAGAAAGGCCTCAAGTTGATCTGGATGGGGAATGTGTAGCAGCTCGTTTCCTTGTACCTCTCACACTTCTCAAAGTCAAAGTTGAACCTCAGGAGGGAAATGGTGAGGAAGGGAGGCAGCTTGCGTAGCTTAGCAGACTGGGAAGGGATTTAAAAAACACTTTCAGCACAGTCAGACAAAACTGTGCTTCCACCTTGCTGTGGTCAAATCCTTTTCCACCAAAGTTTGTTACTAGCAGAGAGACAAGATCAGTGCCCTCATTTTTGAAATGTCTTCACTAATTCTCAACTTCCCTTCCAACTACACAACCTAAAAGTCACTCACATCTTCTCCCCCTGTTGAGCCCCACATCCTCCTTGATTGTTGATCACCAGTCCCACACGTGATCCTTCCACAGCAAATGAAGGACATTGGTGAAATTCCAGTCAGTAATGACATTTCCATAGCCCATAGGCTCTATACAGGCAGTCACAGAACAACTAGGAGCTAAAGTCTCCCTCATTTCTACAGGGGAGCACTCCCCAGGCAGGAAAGCCAGGATAATCCATTTTAATGATTCCAGATTAATCCAGATCCAACCACTTGATGGGTGAGCCCATCAAGAACCCTCATGAGAACTAAAACCAACTGTCTTGTACCATCTGTGACAGGAGGTGTGGGTTTCATGGCCACATTTCTGAGCCTTTCCAAAGCCACCATCCTGCTCTCCACTGGCAGAGCCATAAGAGGAACACACAGAGGGTTTAAGAAGTCCCCTGAATTAGGAATTCTATTTGCATCCACAGCCTGGCAACCCTCAGCTCTGTGATTTCCTACCAAAATTCAGAGTTCCCACTCTCCTCCTGCATGGATGAGCACTTGTGAGAGGCAAACAACTTACCCTGCACTGCCTTGAACCCAGCCCAGTTAAACCCCAGCTAGCCCTTGCAACAAGACACGTGAGGCCCTGCTGAGTGTCCCTGAACTCCCAACTCACTGATTAACCTGGTGTGACCTCAGCTTCCCTTTGAACTACTCCCTCCACATCCAGAGGGCTACAGGGTTTGGATTTCACCCATCCTGCAGGAGGCCAAGGAGCTCTGCTGCTGTGACAAGAGGAGAGGGCAAAAACAGCCCAAGTCTGCTTCGCTCCACAAAAACAGAGCAACAGATCTCATTCCCTGCACAGAGCAACAGCTGCCCATTGTTCTTCTCTCTCATTTGGGTTCTCCAGAAGTGAGATTCCATGATTTCTCTCATTGCACGTTTTTATTTTATGCTCTAACTTATCTTTTAACCAATCCTCCAGAATGCCCAGAGCAAAGTGCAGCAGAGGTGTTGAATGAGTCAATACTCTCCAAATTATATATGTTGTCCCCCTCTGTGCAACAACATTTGGGAAATGAGCCACAGGAGCTTTTCCTGACATCCCTGCTGAGGTTTCTTAGAATCCCAGGATGGTTTGAGTTGGAAGGGACCTTAAAGCCCATCCAGTGCCACCCATGCCATGGGCAGAGACACCTTCCACTATCCCAAGTGTTCCAAGCCCAGGCTTGGACACTTCCAGGGATCCAGGGGCAGCCACAGCTTTTCTGGGCAACCTGTGCTAGGGCCTCCCCACCCTCCCAGGGAAGGATTTTTTCCTAACATCCCATCTAACCTTACATCATCCCATCCCAAGGTGTTACCTTTGAAGCTTCAACCAGTTTATCACAGGCTCCACATCGGTACAAGTTGTCATTCTCAAAGTATTCCTCTTCCACGTACATGTTCCACAGGGCCTCCTCTAAGCCAGCCACACCTTTCACTGCCACTGTGAGGTCTAAGAAATCTTCCTGTGCAAAAAGGACAACAAGAAACAAGGTTCTGAGGGGTGCAAGTTTGTGGTGATCAGAAAGATATCCATCCTATTCATCACAGTGATGGGCAAAAAAAACTCATAGAGTCACAGAAATTAAGTTTTAAAAACTGATTTTTTTTAAATTACAAAGAGCATAAAAGACTGTCAAGGTATGTTTTGCTGCTACCTCACTGCACTCTGTGCTAACTACATCTATTAAAGGCATAGGGCTCATGAACTCAGAAGATGCAAAACATTTTTACCTCTCATTTAGAAAATGCAGCCAAAGACTTAAACTCCACCACTCACTACCTGGATTCAACAAGGCACTCAACAAGGATGACATTATTTTTGGACTTTAAAAATAAAAACATTTGAAGTCAGTAGTCTGAAGAGAACCCCCCAGTGGAAGATGCCTAGCTTTACCTGTCTCTCACTGACGTTCTTGCACTCTTTACACACAATCTGGTTGACAACAATGCCGTGGTACAGGCGATTGATGAGGTCGTGGCCCGATGTCCCCACCAGGGAAGTCTCCAAAGCACTGAAGAGGATCCTGTTCAATTCCTGCACATCATGCTGCCTCATCTCCTGCAGCAGGGAAACCCAAACAGGAAGGGATGAAACAGTTCTGTGCTTGGCTTGTGGCGTAAAAATAACGTATCAAGTGTCCCAGAGTCTTGACAACTACTCCTACATTTACTCCTTGAGTAGTGAAGTACTATACTTATTATTGTTAATCTGGTTATGCTACAACCCATCTAAGACACTTTCACTTGAGTAGAGCCATAGAATTCTGAAGTGGTTTGAGGTGGAAGGACCTTAAAGATAATTTTGTTCCACCCTTGCCATGGGCAGGGACACTTTCCACTATCCCAGGCTGCTCCAAACCCCAATGTCCAACCTGGCCTTGGACACTTCCAGGGATCCAGGGGCAGCCACAGCTTCTCTGGGCACCCTGTGCCAGTGCCTCACCACCCTCACAGGGAACAATTCCTCTCCAATATTCCATTTACACCTGCCCTCTGTCAATTTGAAACCATTCCCTAGATTTAGATTAATCTCTGGCTTACACAGTTCAACTTGGGTAAGAATCTAAGTATCTGAGCCTGTTGGAAAAACAGTCCTGTAAAAACAAAGGAAAAGCAACTGGAATTGTATCTAAGAAAACAACCATCCTCTGTTCCTCCCTGTACACAACTGCCATGGACTCCACGTGGAGATCCACCAGGATACACCAAGAGCTGACCCAATTCAATGTCATCTCTGCGGCTTGAAGGATTTTAAGGTACTTCCTAAATGTCAGACTTCCAGAACCCATCAGTATCCAGGGAGAAGTGTGTGGGGATGGAGATTGGCACCTCGTGGCTGCTCCAGCCGAAGCTCTCGGTGAGGTCTGTGGTGGATGCAGCATGCTGGTCCAGGAGCAGCAGCTGAGCAAACAGGCGCTGCAGCTGAAGTGGGATGATCCGAACCTGGCAACACCAGCAAGGGAATAGAGCCAGCACATCAGGCACAGCCTCCACACCAGCCACTCCAGCAAGAACAGAGGCAATTTACCACAGAGCTGGTGATAAACTACCCCTGCCTGTTCCGTAACAGACATCACTCAACTCACACCAAGTAGTCAGATTGGTTCCCAAAACTCTACAGTGCCTCACCTTACACAGCCAAGTGGAATGGTTTGGGGTGGGAAGGACCTTAAAGCTCATCCCACTCCACCCCTGCCATGGGCAGGGACACCTTCCACTAGCCCAGGTGACTCCAAGCCCTGTCCAGCCTGGCCTTGGACACTGCCAGGGATCCAGGGGCAGCCACAGCTTCTCTGGGAAACCTGTGCCAGGGCCTCCTCACCCTCCCAGGGAACAATTCCTAATTCCCAATATCCCACCTATCCCTGCCCTCTGGCAGTGGGAAGCCATTTCCTGTGTCCTGTCCCTCCATCCCTTGTCCCCAGTCCCCCTCCAGCTCTCCTGAAGGGCTTGGTGGTGGGGTGGAATGAGGTGGGAGGGAGAACACCTCAGCTGAAACAGACTTCATATCTGATTTCTGAAGCAAAACCTTAGAATGGTGTGAAAAATCCAGTATCAGCCAGACCAAACTGCCTCTCAGTGTCAAATTTAGCTTTTTACTAATTTTTGTAAATTTCACATGAACTGGAACCATATTCCTTCAAATCAACATTGGAAAGTGATGAATAAAAAAATTCCCGACACCTTTGCATCTGGTTTCCTGCTGTCATCCAGAGTGCCAAGTTCTTCAGGTCCCAGGGAGAACAAAGCCTCTACAATTGGTAAAAAAATCATTATTTAAAAAGACAACTGCCCCTCTTTAAAAACTAAATGTATTTTAACGTCAAACACTATGATTTTATTCTGCAATAATTATTTAAAGTGAACTGAAATCACCCGAGTTCATTATGTTTCTTAATTAAATAACCAGAAGTGCAAGCCTCACTGAAATATCAATCCCAACATTATTTTAAGAAGGTTTTGAGCACCTCACCTCTAAATTCAGGCGTGAAAAGCAGAGTCTGCAGAAGGGAATTGAGGTAGCAGGTCCCACCCTGATTTTTGATTCCACTGAGGTTGGTGAAATCCCTGGGAGCTGGAGGCTCAGACTCTCCAGGCCTTGATTTCTTCCCTTTCCCATAATGATTGTTGGAAATAAAGGAAAAATCCTCTTCAAATAAGTCTCCAAACATTGTGAAGGCAGAAGAGTCCTTTAAAAACATACAATAAGTATTTACTATAAAAAACGCAGTTGAACCCACCCACCTCAAATCCTCCACGATAAACTTGGAAGCCCTGACTGAAGAATTTGTTTATATTTTTTTCCACCTTGTTCTGGTCATTCTAAAAATAAACCCATGAAGAAGTGCAAATTAATGAAACAAAAAAAAAAAAAAAAACACACCAAAAAAAGTGAATTAAAAGCATTTCTGTTACCACAGGTATGAGCAAACTTTCCACCAGACTCAAACCACAGTTCCATTTTGCACAAAGCTATTATTTATTCCTTCAAGTGAATTAGGGGCGGGCCTTGGATTATCCTTATCCATCTCCTCCAAACCCCTGGCACTTCTTCATCTGAGACATTAAAGCAGAAAGATTTTAAAGTTCCACTTCCCTAATCAACATAAATAGGAAGTAAATCACTTTGCATCAGCTTTTCCTCCTCTGAATGCAGCTCTTAAAACCTCTGTAAAGGCCCCTCCTCCCGAGCTGCTGGATGGAATTCCTGAGCTTGGCACTCATTCCAAGCTATCTCCCAGCCCTCATTCCTGTTTCCAGTCAGGTTTGTTGCACTTCAGCATTCAGATCCTTCTCCTCCCTCAATCTCCTCCCAGCAGCTCTTGAGTGGATGGTCTGTCCCAAAAAAGGGCCATATCCAGGAGACACCACCCACCCACCCCTCCGGAGAGGCGCTTGAGTGCCAAATCCTCCCTCGCTCCTTATTTCTGGATCCTCCTTCCCCCAAAAACCACACAGGAATAGCAGCTGGAAGGGATTCTGGGTGGCCCAGGGACAGCTCAGAGCACAGGGTCTCAGGCTGTAATGAATCCATGGCAAGAGAAACCAAAATTGTGGAATAAATCCATGGCAAGAGATCCCAAAACCTCTCTAATAAATGCATGACAGGAGATCCCAAAACCCCTCTGATATTTCCATGACAGGAGATCCACAAATCCCTCAAACAAACCCACCAGATTCCCAAACCCCTCTAGTAAATTCATAGCAGATCACAAAACCCTCCAATAAATCCGCGACAGGAAATCCCCAAAACCCTTTAAGATATCACTGACAAACGACCCCAAACCCCTGTAATAAACCCACAGCAGGAGCTCCCAAACCCTTCTAATAAAACTGTAAGAGCAGAGCCCAAACCCCTCCAAAAAACCCACAGCAGGAAATCTCCTGGGGAAAAAAAAAAACATAGCAGGAAATCTCCAAACCCCTCTAATAAACCCAAGGCAGGAGATCCCAAAACCCTACAATAAAGCCTTAAGATTCCCAAAGCCCTCTGATAAGTGTATGACAGAGATTCCCAAAACTCTCTAAAAAAAAAAAAGCAGGATATTTTAAAACCTTCTAATAAACCCATGGCAAGAGATGCCAAACCCCTCCAATAAATCTGTGGCAGGAGATCCCAAATCCCCCTAACACACCCATGCCAGGAGTTCCCCAAACCCTCTAATAAACCCACGGCAAGAGACCCCAAACCCCTTTAAAAAATCCATGCCAGAAGTTGCCAAACCCCCCAAAATAAACCCATGCCAGGAGATTCCCAAGCCCCTCCAAGGAACCCATGCCAGAAGCCCCCCGAGCCTGCAGTCCCACCCCCCAGTCTGCCCCGGGCCAGCAATCCCCGGCCCCTCAGAGGGCCCCCCCTCACCAGGCCAGGCCCGGCCCGGCTCTACAGCCACAGGTCCGCCGCCGCCGCCGCCGCCATATTTGTTGTGTGGCGCCGCGCAAAGCACGCCAGGACCGGCGGCCCGCGGGGAGGGCGGGGCCGGGCGGGGCATGCTGGGAGTTGTAGTTCGCCTGGCGTGAGGGTAGGGGGAGTAATGGCAATGTGCGGGAGGTCCATCCCTAGATGTGTCCCAGGCCAGGTTGGACGGGGCTTGGAGGGACCCGGGATAGTGGAAGGTGTCCCATGGCACGGGGTGAAACGGGATGGGCTTTAAGGTCCTTTCCAACACAAACCATCCTGGCATTCTACAAAGACCAGCTCCCTCTTTCAAAGAGTTGTTTTCTGTCGTGGATTTATTACAGGGATTGGGGATATCCTGCCATAGCTTTATTAGAAGGGTTTTGGGATCTCCTGCCATGGATTTATTAGAGGGGCTTGGGGATCTCTTTTCATGGGTTTATTAGAGGGGTTTCAGGTTCTCTTTCTGGATTTGTTAGAAGGGTTTGGGGTTCTATTTTCATGGATATATCAGGTGGGTTTAGGATCTCCTGCCATGGGTTTATTAAAGGATTTTGGGATCTCCAGTCATGGATTTATTACAGGGGTTCAGGGATTGTCTTTCATGGATTCCTTAGAGGGGCTTAGGGATTTATTGTCATGGATTTATTAGAGACATTTGGCATCTCCTGTCATAGATTTATTATAGCAGTTTTGGCATCTCTGTTTGGATTTATTAGAGGGATTGGGCATCTCCTGCCATGGATTAATTAAAGGGGCTTGGGGATCCCTTTTAATGAATTTATAAGAGGTATTTTGTGATCTCCAGTCACGGATTTATTCCAGCCTTGGCCGGCGTGCTGTAGCTACCCTAATAATAATTCCCTCCTGGGTATTCCCTAATAATTCCTGAGCCTTGGATGGCCCAGCCTGCACCTGTCAGAATCATCCGCTAAAACGGCTTGGGGTTTTGTGGTCTGTCCGACCCCAGCTGCCGTTGGTGTCCCCGATAGCGAGGTCCTGTTCAGCACCGCCTGTCCAGGCCCCAGGCAGCTCCCAGCCACAGGCAATCTTAGCAAGCTGCTGGGCTCCTTAGTGATTTCAGCCCTTAGGTAAATTCAGCTCTGTAGTGATTTCAGCCCTTAGGTAAATTCAGCTCTTTAGTGATTTCAGCTCTTTGCTTGCCAAGTGCCCTGGCAGCAGACGAAGGGAGGGGGAGGAGAAGCGCTGTGTGAGGTTCCACAGAGATCTCCTTTATTGGCAGCTTCTGTGAAGGGGATCAGGGACAGCTCTTCTGCCGAGCTGGGCACAAATAGGGGTTTGTGTAGCGTATAAGGGTTTTGGAAATGGTCCAATAGTAAGGGTCAAGGTGAATATGACCTATGATCTTAAAGACCATAATGAGGGTCGGAGGCAGAAGAGGTGTTTCTTTGGTCCAGTCATCATGATAAGGCATTTCTTATCTTAGGACACTGACCGCCAGGAAGGCCTTGCAGG